>BSBK01008251.1:165000-248255 GCA_027943335.1 Chamaecyparis obtusa | reverse complement strand
CCAATTGGAAATGATCCTAGGCATTGGACCCAATTTTCATAAATACAGGGTGATATGATCATTCCCAGGTGGAAATATATTCACCAAATTGGAGGTTGAAGACAAGCAACATTTGCCAATCGATGAATAATCACCACTAAAGTTTTCACTGAGAAGGACTTGACTATGGCAGATTATACCAAGGAGTTCTACAAACTTACCATTCAGTTTGGACATAGAGAAATTGGTAAGGAAAAGGTATCTTGGTATGTGAATGGTTGAAGATTCAATATTCAGGATGATCTTGGTATTGCTAAAGATTGATTCTATTGAAGATGATTATCAATATGCTCTAAAGGCAGAAGATAAGGTTAAGAGGAAACAACATAGTAATCCCTGAGGGGAAGGAAAATATTGATCACTCAATGAAGGAAAAACTGACTACTGCAGAAGATGAACAAAAACCTATATAACCAAAGAAGAAGACAAGTAGAGTTATCTTTAAGTGTACTTGTTATAATTGTGGTGAATAAGGACACCGTTCTTTTGAGTATAGATAGAAAAAGCTTCATGACTGATGAGCTATTGTGGTGAATGAGAATGTTGACAATGAACCTGAATCTAAGAACTTGCTAGTTTGGTGAATATTGCTCGGTACAAAGGAGGAACCTTGTTAGAGGAGTAACTTGTTTAGAACTTGGTGCAAGTTTGGAGGTAAACTTTGTTATGTTATTGTTGGAAATGGTAGTACTGATAACCTTGTTGGTGAGGACATGGTTTAGAAACTTGGTTTGAATAGAATGAAGCATCCTTATCCTTATATGATTGGCTGGTTGCAAAATGTTCAAGCTCTAGAAGTAAGAGAACAATGCTTTGTTGATGTTCAGATTGGCTAGTATAAGGATCTTGTGTTATGTGACATTATGGAGATGAATATTTGTCATATATTTCTTGATAGACCTTGTCAATATGATTGCAAAGCTATGTATGATTTTGTGAAGGATGTTTTTACCATTGAGAAGGATGACAGGAAGTTTTCCTTGATGCCTTTGCTGGATACAACACTCGGTAGGAGAAGTCTTAGTATTGGTAGCTGAGTTGAGTTGGTGGATCTTGATGGTATGGATGGTCAGTATGGAGAAAAATCTTGTGTGTTATAAAGGAATGACTTAAAAAGAAAGAGGAAGCAGAAGTGGAAGAGTATGCAAGATGAAAAGTTGGAGGACTTGTATGTGAAGAACCAATTCAGGGTTTATGTGCTAAATCCTGGAAGATGTTCTTCTCACATATGAACATCTTTACAAATCTAGGGTGTCTGATGCAAGGGCATTCTAGGGGTACTTGGTGAATCTGCATGGAGGTGTGTTGTTTTCATTCTATGATACTTAGTTGTAACTTTAACCAAGGATCTTAGTTATTGAATGGCCTGGTCATTGATAACTCAGCCATTAAAGGAAGCTCAGTCGCTGAAGGAACTAGTGAAGCCTCTTTGTGCTCGATTGAACTTGGACTTGGTGATGTCTATGGTGCTTGGTCGATACACTTTCTTGGTGTTGTCTAGCTTGGTCAGTTGTTTCACTGGTGCTTGGTTGTTTCTCTGGTGCTTGGTAGTTCTGGTTTATCGACTAGAGTTCTTGATGATTTGCTTGGCTGACTTGCATTGCATTTAATATTTGTTTGTAGTAGAAACCTAACTTGGCTTAGGAGTTAATTATTTCTTCTAGCTGACTTGTGGCTGAATATTAGTATTTAAGGATTGTTTAGGTATTTTTTTAAGGGAAAATAAAGGTAGATCAGTGCAGATGAGAAGATCTGAGACAAGAGTCTGGAGTGATAGATGAAAGTGAAGTTGTGGAAAAGATCTTGGATCCTATGAGAGCTTGTAGATCAGATTGACTTCTGATGGTTTTTATTAGCAGATCTAGTGCTTTGCAAGCTTGGAGACAAGGAGATTGCTTGGTGGCTTGTGAGCACAAGTTTAGATCTACCTTAGGGTTTCCATTACGTTTTGATCTATTTTAGAACTGGACTAGCTAGAGTTGGATTAGATCTTTGTTGATCTTGCTGAACTATTTCTATTGTAATTGGCTCTAACCCAGAAGGCCCTATAGTCAGGCATGTTAATGAAAATATGATTTTGAGCATATCTTGTTTGTTATTCCACTATTTTGTTAGTTGGCTGCAATTTTGGACTGTCCTTTATTGGACCCACCATCCTTGACTACATCAAAATGTGTGATCAAGGATATAAAAATCATTTATCTCCTCATTTTTCTATCCATCCACTATCTATAAGAGCAAAAGAAATATTCAAAGAATGAATTTGAGGTCTTTTATAAGGTCCACATGAAATTTAAGAAGTTTTCTTGCAAACATAGTATATTCTACTCCAACAACCTCATATCCAAACTCTATCAAAAAAAACTTTTGGGGCATCATTATTTCGATAATATAATTTGATATATATCAACCAAAAATGTAATTCTTGTCCCTTGAATACTAATAAAAAAGATTCAAGATTCTGTGTTTAGGCATTAAAGTAATCAAGTGAATTTAAAATTTGAAGGAAATCATCCAAGATCTATTCAATATCATAGAACATAAGTAGAATTTAAACAAAATATTATATGTTCAATGAATCATCTCTCACATGATGGCCAAGTAGAGGAGTTCTCAAGGAAGAGAGAAGATCCTTTCTTCATTCTTATGCATTCTTCCTCCATAACAAGTAATTATCGAGCATAGAAATAGAGAAGATCTAAAAGTAACATTCATAGATATATACATTTTGAGGGGAATACTTGACTCCATTATACATTCCAAGATTAATAACTTAAATACAAGTGACATTCAAGAATCTTCATGAATATATGTATTCTCAATAGCTATTCATGAAGACCCATTGGAAAGGTAGAACTAATATTTACCTTCCCTTATGAAATCTTATTTAATTTTCAATGTTTATTCACAAAGAGGTTTTTGACAAAGGAAAACCCATTTCCACAACCATTTTCCTATTTTGTACTATGGAGACATAGACAATGCAGCTATCATAATATATCCAAAAGGGCTAGGACCTATGGGATAGTCAACCAAAATTGTAGGTAGATTCCTATGAAAAGAAACACCTAAGGATTTCAGTTCTATTTATGGGTATTTAGTTCCACTCAAAACAACCTCAAAATCTCATATTAGGTTAGTATAGTTTATGATTTTTTGTTTCTATTGATCATTGGTTTCTATGTATTTTTGTTAGTCAACATTTTCCCAAAATTATCAAATTTACATCATTTAACTTGCATTATTAGTTTATTTCATCAAATCTATTTTATTCCTATTTATAAAAATGGAGGAACATTCCAGTAACTTGATGCTTAATTTACACTTGAAGCTATTGGGTCATCTTCCTTCCAAGTGTGCATTAAGGAGGGTGTACAATTATCTTGCATACACCTTAGATAACCATAACTCCACTCTCTCTCATTATTATTATGTTAATTTCTTGTGGGACTTACATATGGAATTTATATTTTTATATTTGTGTTAAATACTCCATTATAGGTATTAGATCAACATGTTTCATTAAATAGTTATATTTTTTATTCATTACATTTTATGAGTAAATTCAGTTAATATTTCCTAAATTTAATGAATGTTTCTATATATATTTTCAATTGTATATTTAGAATATCTAGATCTATCCCATTTTACTTTTTCGTACACAAGTATTATATTATTATGTTCTTCGTGTATTATTCCCAATAGGACAAGCCATAGGCTTATGCTTTCTTTGATCCTAATTCCTCCTTATTTCCTATAAATCATGATGATACACAAGTTTACTAGTGTCATTCCTACTATGGTAAGAAACCTTCTAAATCTTTTCATGATGAATAAGAATGGTTAACGGTTCCTCCTACTCTAATTTTAAAAACTCTCTCATGACATTGATAAATTTGAACAATGGTTAAGTCAAGAAAGCCCTAATAAAAAAGGTGTTTCTTTAATTGAAGGCTTAAGAAAGTTAATTTATAACTATGGAAATTGTATTGACTTATTTAGAAAAATTTCACATCTTGTTAATATAAATGTTAAAATTATTAAGGATTATGCTCAAGATCTAGGTGATAGTCAACCTCCCATTTGTGTTGATACCTCAATTCCCATTCCTACCTCAATAAATAGAATTTAAACTTATGCTCCACTTCTCATGAAAAAAACTATTTAAAATAATAATCCTATTTATGTTAGTATTGGAAGAATAACTAATCCTATTGTTTCTCTACCTTAAAGTGTTATATTTGTTTCAAAAGTTTCATCTATGCCTACTTACAACAATGTTGCATTTCTTATTTCATATTTCCTTTCATTTCTTGTAATTGTCCCAATATTTTATATATGTAATAAACTAACCTTTCTACTTAGTCCACTATAAATGGCCTTGTTTAGTCCACTTCATCCTTATAATAAAAAATTAAGCTATAAATCAATCAATGTTTAACATTACTACTTGTGATATTTCTATCTCTTTTTCCTTTTATATCATTTGTACCATTATTCCTCAATACATGAAAACACTTCATTAGAGGCTTACAATGGCAAAGGTAATCCCTTGATAGATGTGAAGAGCTTTAAAACATTGTGTAATGGGTTTTTTGAAATAATTTAATAGAATCTTTTGAGATAAGGCCTTGCAATGGTATTATTATTTTCCTCCTTATTCCATTATTTGTTTCAAAAACATTACTAATTTTTACATCCATCAATTTCAAAACAATATTGGTTCTATGATCTCTTTCATTTACATAATGTATTGTAAACAATGTGTTAAAGAAAAAAGTGACTAATTTTATTGTTGTATTTAAGCATATGCATGCTCAAATTTTTGATCTTATACCAAATGTGATATTCAATGTATTTTTATAGTTAATCTATAAAACCACATTAGGGATAAGATATTGCTTTCTGAATTTTCTTCTTTTACTTAATTATGTGCGCAATTTCATAATTATCATATTCAATTGAGTCAATTTGAGGAGAACCAGTGTAATAGCTCCAATTGATAATATTGATTCTACATCATATCATTTTCAAAAGTTTAAAAATAAAAAGAATTTATGAAGATCAGCAATTCATTAAATAATATTGATGCTGAAGTGGAAGAACCATGAAAATTTATGGCTCCTCTAGCTAGTTCCCAAATCAAGAGATAGAGAAATTATAGGATAATGCCAAATTTATTCTATAAACTTCTCACTTGATTTGGCTAATGAACTATATTAATCAAATATCATTGAAATCCTATACACTTTAGCCTTTGTAGGACCTAGTTGGGTAAACCTATTCTCCAATTTCCAAATTGAAGCCTTTTATAGAACACAAATTGTTATCTTTTATTCTAAATTCTATGTGATCTATAAACATGGAATAAGGTATTGTAAATGTATTGATGCAAGAGCTTTTAGTGGCTTTTTAAGATTTTAGTAGTTTTTTTTAGTATTTTAAGTTTTTTAGAAAAAAAAATTTTGTTTTAAAATTGAACTTCAAAATCTTATTTCCAATTTTGAAGGTTAGTTGGAAATTCATCTTATATTAGTTTTAGGAAGCTTCATGCAGAAAAATTTAGATTTTTAGAAGTTATTTTAAAAATATCCAAAAATGGCAAAAAATTATTTTACGAAAAAAAAAAAAAAAAAACTTTTTAAAAACTACTAATATATTAAAAATTCACTAAAAGATACTGCATCAAGAACCCTAAATAGGCTAGGAGAAGGACCTAGTGGAAGTCCTAGGAAAAATAGGACTAAGACAAAGAGACCTCCCTATCAGTTCATTGTTTGATGTTCATGATAAACAATTTAGAGATGGCGATGAATTCTGAGACAAAGATTGTTTTTCTATTTCTATAATATTTCACAATGCTTTTTCATGTTTCTTAATATCATCCCATCCTTTTTATTTTGATCGTTATTGGTTATGTGATAAAATTAATTTAATTTTGATGAAGCATGTTTGTCTTGTTGTCCAATTAGATGGTTTAAAGAATTGTAAATGATTATAGCATAGATTTTGGATCATAACATGTTTGAGGTTATTTGGTTAGATCCAAGACATATCTAGAAAACATGTTGAGCATCACATTAGTTTATGCAATTCACAATTTATAGAATGATGAAATTATTTATTTAGTTGAGGATGTGTGATGAGAGATGAGATGTGAAGGATGATGCGAATGTAAAGATTTACAATACAGTTGATGATAAGTTATATTGATGTACCAAATATCTAAGAAGATATATGAGTGGGATATATTATTGAGTCTATATCAGAGTATACTTAATTAGAGTTGTATTGGCATGAAAAATGCTTTTTAGTCATTTTAAGATAGAGTGGGTTGTTGTCCATAGTAGATTTTAGTCTATTCTAGGGTTATTTCCCTTCATTGTATCACTAGGTTTTATCCCTAGTGTCTTTGAGTAGTGAGCTCTATGAAGTTTTCTTGAATGCATGAGCATTCCCCTTCTACCATTATCAGGGCTTATGTGCCAGTACATTATCTAGTGGGTTTTGATCTGCTTTGTGGTTTTTCCCTTAATAGGGATTCGATGAGAAAACAATATGTTGTTATGTTTTATGGTGTTGTTCATAGATATGGTTTAATGCTTATCTTTTACATATAAGTTATTGTGATGATATATGGTTTAAAGCTTTTAGTTTTGGGACACAATTGATTATGTTGATGTTTTGTAGCTTCACTTGGATAAACATTGATTCAATACTAATGAAGATATGTATAAATATTTTGTGTGTATATATATATATATATATATATATATATATATATATATATATATATATATATATATATATATATATATATATATATATATAATATATATATTATATATATATATATATATATATATATTATATATATATATATATATATATATATATATATATATATATATATATATATATATATATATATATATATATATATATATATATATATATATATATATATTAATTACATAATAATGGATAGACATGTCACATGAAGGAACATGTCTCTTCTTGGCTCATACTCAATATAAATACAAGAGATTGTTTCATTTGGGAAAACACATACAATTAGGGAGAGTTGTTACATTTGGAATGATCCTCACAAAATCAACATCATATTAGAGCCAAGTTGCAAATGTAAGAGAGTACTTTATTGATGGTAAATCTATTATTGTATCGGTAATACAATCTCAATACATGGACCTTATCTCACAAATACACCATTGGATTTTTCTTAATTTTGGATATGTTTGTCATAATTTTTTTTACAAGAATCTGACCAGAGCGATTGGTGAGAAAATGTCAAGCTCAAAAGTTATGACCAACTATGTACGGGTCTATGTAAAATATGTAAAAGAGAGAGGTTCCTTCTTTAAAATCCTAACTACTTGAAATGAGATTTGATAAGATTGAAGGTTTTCATAGTGTATAGAACATTTGGATATTCAATATAGGTCATGTGAAGAATTATGGTAATATTCAAGAGTGACATCATTTTGTGAATTTACATTATATTTTCTATATGGGCTCACCTTATAGAATGAAATAATTGAAACTTATAAAAGATAAGTATTCCATTTTTTATTAATGCACATACTTTTTTAAGTTTGTAATTCATGATATATACTATTGGTTATTAAAATCTTATATTCTTCTATCATTGGTATTTTTGGACGAGATAGTTTAGTGATCTATCTATAATCTCTCTCTCACATACCTTTATGATGGAAGCACAATAAAATTGCATTCAAGGGATAAATAAATTCATCCTCGGAAATGAATTGATGATTGTGACTAGATGAAGAGGGGAGTCTGACATTTAAAAGGAAGACAAGAGGTTGATAAAGGAACTTGAGATTCAGAGGGAGAAGATGTGGTATATGATTAAATTAAATTTTTTATAATCTTGGTCGTATTGATTTAGAGGAAGTAGACCATATCAAGATGGACTCTCCAATGTTCAAAAAGTCAGATGACTATGAATTATGAATTCCTATATGGGCCTTGTGTAAATCATTAGGAAGTTATGACTTTCAAATAATTATCACTTGTATTTGTTAGAGTTATTGAAAGGTGAGGTATTACAATAACTTGACCTTCTATTATGATAGACATCATGCAGTTGCTAAAATAGATCATAATATATGATTTCCTACATTGTGGATTCAATTCCTTAAATAGACCATTTACTTTCTATTGTGATAGACATCTTGTGATCGGTTGTAATAGATCACAATAGTTTATTTCCTGCATGGTGGATTTAGTTCCTTAAACATAACATTGAGCTTCTATTATGATAGACATCATGTGATGGCTGAAACATATCATAATAGATGATTTCTTGTATGGACGAGTTAGTTCCTTAAATAGACCATTGACCTTCTATTATGAGATACATCATGTGATGGCTAAAAGAAATCACAATAGATGATTTCTTGCATGGTGGATTCAGTTCCTTAAACATATCATTGACCTTCTATAGTGATAGACATCATGTCATGGATAAAATCGATCACAATAGATGATACCTTGCATTAAGGATATAGTACCTATGGAAATATCATGGTTGGTTATGGTAAATATCATGAGACTTAATTTTCTTGGTTAGAATATATCTCTTGATATCATGAAGAGGTGATATATTCTCTCTTAATAGTAATGGATCTTTTGCAAATTGTATTTTGTTGGATGATTTATTTGTCCTCCCTGACTAAGAGAGAGTGTTTATGTTTTGTATCTTCAGTTAGATAAACACTATGAGTCAATACTAGTGTGTGTGTGTGTGTGTGTGCATATATATATATATTTATATATATATATATATATATATAATATATATATATATATATATATATATATATATATATATATATATATATATATGTAGACACCTAAAAATTCTTTAGAAAATAAAGTATTTTTATTTTCTGAAAAATCCCTGATGACATCATCATTTATTAATTAATTAATTATTTAATTAATTAATTTATTTTTATGTCATTAAATCCCTTTTTCTTAATTAAAAATATTTAATTAAGAAATCCCTCCCAAAAATGTTTAAATCTTATTTAAACATTAATCCCTTATTTATTAATTATTTTAATTAATAAATTGACCAAAAATCCCCCAAAAAAATAATTAATTTATTTTTTGACCAAAACTTGGCCAATTTCCTTATGACCACTAACCTCTTCCAAAATCTTCTAATCCCTTCTTAATTTCGATTAAAAGGCTAATCCCACCTTTTCTAACCCTAATCTCAACTCAAAATATTTAATTAAGATTAAATATTTAATTTTCATATTTATTGAAAATATTTCAATAAATTTTCCCAAACTTAAGCTTTTGGAATGAATAAACTTTTATTCCATAAAACCTAGGAGAATTCTAGACTCTTCTAGAAACTTCTCAACCCAACCTCTTCACCCATCCTAATCCTAAAATCCCCTAATCCTAATCCTAATCCCCTTTCTAATCTTGTCACATTCCATTAGCAAAAGGTTTACCAAAACTTATGCTAACCTCCTCTTAGTCATCCTCCTTAGTCAACAAAGATGGCCACCTCTTGGCCACCTCTTGCAAATGCATTTAAGGATGCATTTAAGCCTTCCTTATCTTTCTTACATGCATTCATTATGCATTTAAGACCTTCTTATCCTTCCTTGCCACCTCTTGGCCTTGGGCACATTTACCAAATTGTGCACATGCCCTCAAACTTTCAACTCAATCCTCCCTTGACACTTGTCAGGACACTTGTCCTTGACTCAACCCTAACCTTAGCCCTAACTCTGACTCATCCTTTTTAACCAAGCCCTTCCCTTTTCCTATAAATACCCTCACTTCCTAAGGCAAATCATCTCTCAACTCTCAAACTCAATAGCAAAGTTATAATGTCATTTTCATTCTAGCATAAGCATAAACTCATCATTTTAGATTATTTTCAAGTTTAAATCACATCTAAATTAGCTTAAATAGATTAACATAGATTCATTTCTTGTTTTAATCTTAGTTCTTTTATTTAGCTTTGCATATTTGTGTGTTCTTGAGGCCTTTGAGGCAAAATAGGTTCCTCATACCTATTTTGTGTCATTTTGGGTCTTCTTGATCCTCAAATCATCCTACTTTGCATGCTCCAAGTGCTTGAGTTTGCACACCCACATCCCTCTATATCTAAGCATATCAAACGGTGCATGGGCGCATCCGTTTTAAGCTTAAACTGAGGTGGCTTTGATTTTAGTTTGCTAACCATTAAATTTGATTTGATAATATGCTATGACATTTGTTTGTCTTTGGCCTTCAAAACAGGTTTAGGTGCACTCTCAAATCCTAGTCTACATTCTGGCACGCCCGGTGGGACCCACTTCACGGGTTCTTTGCAAACATTCTGATGGGTTTTAGACCATTTTCAGATTTTTCAAGCTTATAGGTGGACGGAGCACTTCGATCCCTTCTTCTTCTTCTTGTCTATATTCTTCTTCCTCTTCTTGTCTATATTCTTCTTCTATTCCATCTCCTTCTTCTTCTTCTTATAGCAAGGAGGTCATGGCCATTTTTTTTCAAAAATAATAATAATATCCATAAGGAAGAAAAATCATACACACCTTATTTTAGTGCTTAAAATGAACCCCCAAATCATTCTTGAATGCATTAAGGACTAAAATTTGCAAAATTTGTTCTAACAAACAAAACAAAAAAATTAATCAAGGCATTTGCATCCTTGCAACATCAAGGATTTTTAACAATGCATTCATGCAAAGTAGGAATGATCATATCTTTTTGGGCATAAAAAGAACATCAAATCTGCATTCAAACGAGTCAAAACAAAATCTTGAATGAAGCTGAAAGGAAGAACTTAGGTCCTAAAGCATCACTTTCCATTTGAAAAGAAAACACAATCTTGAATGCCTTAAAGATCAAAACAAAGCTTTTTTAAAAGTTCTTAATCAACACACACACTCAATCTTGAATGCCCAAGTCAAAAAACTTGCAAACACTCGATTTACTTTTTAGAGAAAGAAAAAGTCAAAATCTTAAACACTTGTGTCTTCAATTTCAAAGGTTCAAACACACTTAATCAAATTTGGAAAAATGAACAACTGCTTGATGTGCATTTAGGAGTTTTACTTTTTGCAAAATCTTGTTAAACTTAAGCAACGTAGAACACTTGGACTCGAAAAAGTCCACTTCTTCTACTTTTAGTGAGGCCTGTCCAGGGAGAAGCGCTTCCTCTTTGGAGAACGACCTCAAACCGGTAGCCCCTCTGACCGGTATACAAACAAGTGAAGAACAAAACAATCACTTACATCTCCTAATCGCCGGGCGTTCGTGCCAAACACGTGTCTGGGGATGGTAAACATTCCTCTCCCCCAGCATAATTGGCAAGGCTCTTAAGTGAGTCACGGATGATTAGCATAACCGGGTATGGAGACACCACGGAATCATTAGCAACCTGATAAAATAGAGGCTACCCTATCTACATCTGAAAGTATCAAAATCCTTGTGCAAGGACCGATTCCAAGGGGTTTACCGGGTCGCCTCAAGATTACTCACCATTTGTATTCCCTTCTGGGGGATACCAAGCTGTGGGCAAGCGATTTTGATACTCACCTTCCTTAGGTAGATCTGTTTGAAGTGCTTGATAGTCAAAGACTCCGTGAAAACACTTGTTGAAACATACACTTTCAAAGCTTTGTCAGAGTCAGTTGTCTTTGTTTGTATCCCGCAGGGTTGCTTTGTCCCTTGTGGAGATTGCTTTGACTTTAACTTTTGCCATTGGAAACCTTTGCCTCAAAATCAGAAGCCTCTTTTCCAAAGTGATGCCCAGCAAGAGCAAACATCCTAAAGCGAAGTTGCCCAAATCCCAAGCCTATCAAGAGTGAAAAGTTACCAAGAAGAAACTCAAGACCTATCAATCCACTATCCAAGCAACCCAAGCAGAGGAGAAGTCCCAAGCCAGATTTGAGAACATTGCCCATAACGCTCGCATCAAACAGTTCGCCTTCTGTTTCCGAGTTAACCATCACTTTGTCAACCTTGAGCCAGAAGATTAGCCAATTCCTTGTTCATGTCTTGTTCCATCTTCAGATCTTGAAATCTTGTCTCAAACAACCTTGCATCTTAGTTTCATCCTAGTTTCACCCTTTGCATCAGCATCAAAACTCTAGTTGCATCTCAAGAACATCATAAAAGTTGCATTCATCTTCCTACCAGCATTCTAGAAACAATCCTTGTCATTTGCATTATCCCTTTAGATAGAGCATTGTCCCTTCACCCTTCAATACCTTTTCCACCAGCATCCCCCCATCAGCTTTCCATATCTTTCCGGCAGATCCATCATCCTTTGTTCCAAATCCAGAGATCCACCAACACTTAGTGTTTACCCTTTTGAGTTGTTCCTATCCCATATCCAAGATCAGAGACCATCATCCTCTTTTTGACACAATGTGTTGTCATAAAGAAATCAAACCTTGTCCTTGCATAGCCATCATCTCGAGCAAGAGATTGGAGTGTATTGATAAGAAACTTGTTAACCGAAGATCATCAGTCTATCTTAGGTTGACCCCATTATATCTCTGATCCTCCATTTGAGAAAAATAGCAGCTCATTTGTTGACCACTCAGTAATCTTTCACCAGCTCTCCACCAGTAACCTATCTTTCCTCCACCTAATCTTGACCCAAATCAGAGCATCCCACCAATCCTCCATCATCACCAAGCTTTTTTACCAATTTGCCACCATCTCCCACCAATCCTCCATCATCACCAAGCTTTTTTACCAATTTGCCACCATCTCCCACCAATCTTCCACCATCCTTGATCCAAATCCGAGCAGTTCATCCATCCTTGCATTGCATTCTAGAAAGTCATCATCTTTAGAAGTTCATCAACTTTGCATCCATCAACATCTTTTAGCCAAACATCTTGCATCCATTTAGCACTTGCATCTCCATGCCTGTTGAGACCAGATCTCGGAAAAGAAGAAGCATGAATCCTTATCCACCAACAACCTCATCCGATCCCAAACTTTTCACCAATGCCATGATGACCTATAATCCCCACATCCAAGCCAGTAACCCATGTGAAGATCCAAACATCCCTTCATCCCCCTTGGAAAACCAAGCATTTGTAAATCCTCCAGAAAGCCCATCAGCAACCAATGCCCTTGTAGCACAACATCAGCAAAGCACGTTTGTTCACTACCTACCAGAAAATACCTCCATCCCACCATCTCTCTATCCACGCATCCCCATCAAAACTATCCAAGTTCCAGCACAAGCGTATTCTCCGTTTGTCCAATCATTTCTCGATCCTATCATGCAAACACCCCAAGAGCTTTCCACCACTCCCCTTTTCTTGCAAGGAAGCCTCGCCAGTCCCGCAACATAAGCTGCAGCACCATCCGCTCCATCTCATACCCCTTTTGCTTCATCATCTGCTATGGCTGCCCAAGCCCAAATCCAAACCCAAAGTCAGCTTCCACCTCTCACACAAGCTTTTACACCACCACCATTCACAAGTCAAGCAATGTCTTTCACCATCAAAGGAGCACCATCACCCTTCACCCCCCAAGCACCCGTACCTTCTTGTTTGGGGTTAGCGCAATCGCTCCCCATTCCAACCTCATCTTTCTCTTGGGTGTTTCCTTCATTTTCCTCCTCACAAGCATCCGCTCAACCACAACCTCAACAAGCTCCTCTCTCTCAACCATCATTCGTGTCCCAAGCTCCTGTTGCTCCTACCATTCCATCATCCACTGCAGTGCACCCTAACACAAGCTCTCAATGGGGCCTTACGCAAGAAGAAATGAAGGCATGGGGGATCCCATCTCAATCCCCTACATCTATGGTTGCAAGTCAACAAACCGCCTTCACCCAAGTAGCACAGCAGCAACTACCCCAAGCACCGCCGGCTTCAAGCTATTCATCCCAAATCCCAAATACCTTCCAGCAAGTTCCACCACCTCAACAGCCAACTTTCCCCAGCTATCTTACCCCATCACCCTTCGCTTCTAGCTTCCCCACATCTGTTCCACCTCTAAGTAACGCAGGCATGCACCCAGCTTATATCAGCCAAACCCAAAGCCAACCTCAGCAACTACCACCATCATACCCGCAAGCAGCATCGTTCCAACAGCCTCCCCCACAGCAACCACATGTCCCCTTTCAGCAAACACCCATCATTCCTCAACAACAGCAAGTCTCTTGCTATCAACCTCAGCAAAAAATCCCTATCATCCCCCAGCAACAACAAGTTCCCACCCATCAGTTACAACAGGAAGTTCCAAATGTCCAATATCAGCAAGTAGTCCCACAACAACCGCTAGTTCAACAACAGCAAGTAGCCCAATAACATCAAGCGGTTCCATATCATTTACCACAATATCCCCCTATGCCACACCAGTAATATCCCCAGCAACCATTGCCCCAGAATCAGTTCCAACCCATTTATCCACAGCAAGCGCTATATCCAGTTCCACAGCTTCCATCACAAGCAGAAGTCTCAGTTCCCTCGCCACTCAATGCTGAGTGGGAAGCAATGAAAAATGCTCTAAAAGAGCTATAAAGTGGAACAGAGAATAAAACATACAAGTTCGAAGAGGTGTGCTCATATCCCTTCGATCGGTCCATAGCAACTATCCCTTTCCCCGAGCATTTTGAGATGCCCAAGTTCAATAAGTATCGGGGGAAAGGAGATCCAGTAAACCATATCAAAGAGTTCTACATGGCGTGCCAAGAAGTAGCTTACAGTGATAACTATCTCCTGCGCCTATTTCCCAAAAGCTTGGGAGGAACTGCTGTTGAGTGGTTTTACAAAATACCACATGGGACAATAAAAACCTTTGCTGAACTCTCTGAGAAGTTCATCACACACTATGCCCATAATGTGGAGAATGAGTTGTCCTTGCTAGACCTATGCAACTCAAAGCAGAAAGACGGAGAAAGCCTTGCAGAATACTTGCAAAGATGGCAGAATCTTACAACCAGGTTATCATATCAGCCGCCAGAGAAGCATCTAACAAAGATCTTCATTGATAACCTGCATCCAAAGCTATCCCATCATATGCGAATGAACTGTCTCCAGACATACCAAGACATCAAGAGCAAAGGCATAGGCATCAAGAAAGCTCTCCTAGACGAAGGCACTATTCGTCACTTCAAGGATGATTCCAAGAACAAACCCAACAATGATAAATCTCGTTACTGGAATCGTAACAAAAATGTTGTTACAGATGGCGCCACTGACACTAAGAATGTACAATTCGTTGTGGCTAGTCCTACACCAGCTCAAACATACCAACCGCCACAAGCACCCGTCTATCAGCAACCACCAGCTCCCACATATCAAGCACCTATTTATCAGCAGCCTCCTCAAGCTCATCAACCACCTGTGCAACAGTATCAGCAGCAATACCAACAGCAACAGCCAACACGTCAAGGCAATCCTGTTAACGCAGTTAACATTGCCCCAAGGCAGAACAAACCCAACAATCAGAACAATCCAAAGAGGACTTTCACACCTTTGGGTGAGCCTCTGGATCAGATCTTTTATCGGCTAGCCAAGGCAAATATGATCACATATCCGCCCATCCCACAGAAGGATGACAACGCACCAAAGTCTGATTGGTATAAAGAACATGAATACTGTGATTACCATCGTGTGAAGGGGCACACAACATTGAAGTGCATGCGGCTTAAGCACTACATCTAGGATCTCATCGATCGCAAGGAAATCCAGGTCGATGCACCAACTCAAGCTTCACCCAATGCCGGTTTGCAAATATATCAAAATGTGTTCCCTCAACACGATACCGGGAAGAATCAAGCCAACGCCAATCAGCCCCAAAATCGTGGCAAAGGCAAGCAAGAAGATCACATAGCGGCCTACATCAACTATGATAAGTATGTCGGATGCATAACTCAAGTTGAGCCCATTCAAGATGAGCCCACCATCAATACCATCCACGTCAGAGGGCCGGATCGATAATGTGCTGCAACTACCCGCAGTGGTAGGATAACTGTTGCCGGTGCTCCTCCGAGGTCAGCTGCTCCTCCAAGGCCAACATCTACTACATCCATAGCACAGTCTAACACCAGGCCATCATCAAATGCACGCGCAACACAGCATAATGCACCAAGTGCACAATACAATATCATAGAGCATCTTGGGAACATGCCATCCCAAATATCTATCTTGGATTTGCTCTGCACATCACCCATCCATCAGGAGATCCTGGACAAAGCTCTAAAAGAAGGCCATGTCCCCACGGACATTAACACAACTCAGTTTGAAACTCTTGTGGGACACCTATCAGCAGCATGTGCCCTGTCCTTCAAAGAATCTGATATACCAGATGTCGCTCCTGACCATACTCTCCCTCTCCGCATTGCTATCATGGTCAGAGATTTCACCATCAAATGAGTTCTAGTGGATAATGGCTCATCCCTCAACTTGTGCACATTAAAATTCATCAAGAAGATCGGGTTCACGGAGGCCGACATACAACATGAGCAAATCACTATCAAAGCATATGATAACTTGGAGCGTACCTCTGAAGGTACTATGACTTTGCCTATTCAGCTAGGCCCAGCAATGCAAGATACTCTCTGCCACGTTGTTGATCTTGACCTACCATTCAATATCCTCCTCGGTCGTCCATGGATCCATTCCATTAAGGCCGTACCATCTACTTACCATCAGTGCATCAAGTTTCCACATCAAGGCACTGAGGTTACCATCCATGCTGACCCTAACCCCTTCGCATACTGCCTTGCGATGGAAGCATCTTTCCCTCATTCTACTCATTGTCCTGGAACCGATATTGGTACTTCTATTGCTAGCTCATCCCGATCCCATCGCGATCCAGAGACCATCCTCTCTTCCACCTTATCATCCGTCAAGATCAACAACCAGGGTTGTGGCGAATACAGCCTCAGTGATGCATTTGCTGTAGGAGCTCTTCCACGTGATCCACATACTCAAGGGCGCCCCAGTTGTCAAAACAAGCCTGCTGAGGAACATTATAAGCTCAAGCAAATCGAAAACATGACTTTTGAGTCTCATGGTACCATCAACAGCAAAGAAATGGATCCAGATATTAACAAATGGTTATACAAAGATCCCCCATCACGTGACACACAACTTCTTGAGTACTTCAAAGAGAAATACCCAATGCCCTACAAAAATGTCACAGAACACTATAATTATCAAGGTGGTGGTCTAGGACCACAAGAGGACAGAAATTTGTTTCCTATCATACCATCCCAGAATCCAGAACAGCAAGGACTTGGCTTTAATACCTCTCACCTGCTTGAACAAGAGCCCAATACCACAACTGCGGGCACTAACATGACCAACGTGAACTTTTCGAATAGCCAGGATGACCTTGTGGAAATCGAAGACATCCCCGAAGAGAAAGACATCCGATCCTACGATGATATCTTTGCTGACGACACCCTCCTGGGGACTTCTGTCCTCCAACAACTCTCCATTAACCTCATAGATCTTCCCCTCACAAACCCCAACCTCATAGATTGGGACCAACCAAGCATCGCACACATCGACGAGTTCCAAAGCGCACAAGCACTCCTAGAATTCATGGGGGCATCAGATCCAGCAGTCAACCAGGATCCAACATCAACCTCTGTCTATCAGCTTCACCCAAAAGGATATTTTGGGGAAGAGGCAAGCTTTAGTCGCAAAAATGAAATAGCAAAAGAACATCATGAGTCTTTATGTGAAAACCCCCTTGGGGCACATTCTGATTCCAAAATAGTAAAAATAAAGGGCGTATCTTCTAGTGAAAACCTGGCAATTCAGGCGCTAGAAGATGAAGCCTTGCCTCTTCCCCCTATCCAAGATTATAGACCAGAGCAATCGCCGATCATCATAGAAGAGACCAAGCCAATCAACTTGGGAACAGAAGAATGTCCAAAGATCACCTACATTGCAGTCAACCTAACAGAAGGAGAAGAAATCGCTCTCAGTGCCTTGCTCAAGGAATCCATTATCAACTTCGCATGGTCATACGCCCATATGCCTGGGCTTGATCCAAACCTTTTTGTTCATCACCTATCAGTAGATCCAAACGTTAAGCCAGTGAAGCAGAAGCTAAGGAAAATGCATCCAAAGGTAGCATTGCTCGTCAAAGTAGAGCTTGAGAAGCTCCTCCAAGCTAAGATTATCAGAGCTATTGACTACTCAGAATGGATCTCTAACATGGTGCCAGTCACAAAGCCTTCTGGCGACATCAGAATCTGTACTGATTTTAGGGACTTGAACAAGGCATGCCCTAAGGATGATTTCCCATTGCCAAACATAGACATGCTTGTAGACCTCACAGCGGGTCAGGAAATGCTATCACTCATGGATGGCTTTTCCGGTTACAACCAGATTCATATAGCAGAAGCAGATCAACATAAAACAGCATTCACAACCCCATGGGGTACCTTCTGCTACAATATGATGCCCTTTGGGCTAAAGAATGTAGGAGCAACATATCAGCGAGCAATGACAGCGATCTTCCATGACATGATCCACAAGATCCTTGAAGACTATGTGGATGATATCCTTGCAAAATCCAAAACAAGGGATGAACACCTCAACATCTTAGAGCGTGTGTTTGATTGTCTGAATCATTATGGCTTAAAGCTTAATCCAAAGAAATGTGTCTTTGGCGTTACATCTGGAAAGCTCCTAGGTTTCATAGTATCGCGACGAGGCATAGAGATAGACCCCAAGAAGGTCAAAGCAATAACAGAGATGCCTCCACCAAGAACACTCAAACAGCTCAGAAGCCTACAAGGAAAGCTTCAATCAGTGTGTCAGTTCATTTCTCAGTTAGCAGACAAGTGCCAACCTTTTACGCATCTCCTATGCAAAGACACAAGCTTCAAATGGGATCCCATATGTCAAAGAAGCTTTGATAAAATCAAGGAGTATCTTGCCAATTCTCTAATCCTAGTACCACCAATTCCAGGATGCCCTCTCATACTCTACATCTCGGCAACCACTACAGCACTGGGGGCACTCTTAGCTCAGCATGATGATGACAACAAGGAGAGAGCCATCTATTACATCAGTCGCACTCTTGTCGGATATGAGCTTAACTATTCACCCATGGAGAAAGCATGCTTAGCAGTGGTCTTTGCCACTCAAAAACTTAGACATTACATGCTTAGCCACACAATCAAGCTCATATCAAAGGTGGACCCTCTTAAGTATCTACTATCAAAGACAACCCTCACAGGCTGTATGGCAAAATGGGTCATGTTACTCAGTGAATTTGACATTCAGTATGTAGATCGCAAAGCAATCAAAGGGCAAGTCATTGCCGATCAACTAGCAGAAGCACCACTGGTGGATGCCTATCCACTAATCATGGAATTCCCCGATGAACACTTATGCATGATTGAAGAGCAGCCCATGTGGAAACTATACTTTGATGGTTCCAACACATCCCATAGCTCTGGGGCAGGAATCCTATTCGTCACACCTCAAGGTAACTATATTCCAAAATCATTCAAGTTGGGATTCCCCTGTACCAACAACATTGCAGAATATGAGGCACTCATCTTAGGTCTCAAAACAGCTATCCAATGGAACATCACAGAACTACAAGTATTTGGAGATTCACAGCTGATTATCAAACAAGTCCTAGATGAATATCAAACAAAGGATGACAAGTTGCTACCTTACAAAGAGCTGGTGGAAAAACTGCAAGACCATTTCCTACATCTACAGTTCACACAGATCCCAAGACTTCAGAACAAAGCAGCGGATGCAATGGCAACCATTGGATCCTTGTTAGAAATCCCACGCGACGCATCACAATATGAATTCCTAGTCGAGCAGCTACATACGCCAGCTTATGAGAATGCTGATGCAGAAATGGTATGTGTCTTGGTTGGTCCCCAATCCTCATGGTACCACGACATCCATGCATATCTAAAAAATGGTATCATATCTCCCCATCTCACCAATAACCAACGCCAAAACCTTATTCGCAGAGCTTCCCGCTACACTCTTGTAGCCAACACCCTATATCGTCGTGGGTATCACAATGTCCTATCTAGATGTTTAGATTCAAACGAGGCCGTCCTGGCCTTACAAGAAGTTCACGCTGGAATTTGCGGTGCCCACACGAGTGGCATGGTTCTAGCAAAGCAGCTGCTTAGAGTTGGATATTATTGGCCAACAATGGAACATGATGCATGTGATTTTGTCAAGAAATGTCTCCCATGTCAACAGCATGCCAATTTGATACATGCACCAGCACAAGATCTACAGCCTATTGCACCACCATGGCCTTTTTCATGTTGGGGCCTCGACCTCGTTGGCTTGATCACCCCCCTCTCTTCGGATGGACACAAGTATATCATAACAGCCACAGAGTACTTTACCAAATGGGTTGAAGCGATTCCACTCACCCTTACTACTGGCATCCAAATATCCAAGTTCATCCTCTATCATATCATTTGTCGCTTCGGCATACCATCTACCATCTTCACAGACCATGGCACACCTTTTGAAAACCAGCATGTGGATGATCTATGTGCCAAACTCCACATCCATCACCGTTTCTCCAGTCCATATTTCCCTCAAGGAAATGGCCAAGCTGAGGCAACTAACAAAACTATCTTGAAAATCCTCAAGAAGGTTGTCAATGATTCTGGTCGTGACTGGCACCTCCAAATCAATCCCACCCTTTGGGCCTACCGCACTTCTTATCGCACTCCCACAGGCACCACCCCATACTCCCTTGTATATGGTGCTGAAGCTGTTCTACCGATCGAGGTTGAGCTCCCCTCATTGCGAGTCTCCATGAAGAACTACACCACTGATGAAGATTATCGTGTAGCCCGTCTCACACAGCTAGACCTGTTAGATGAAAAGAGACAGCAAGCATATGATCACCTGGTGGCATACCAAAATCGACTCAAAAGGAGTTATAACAAAAAGGTCCATCCTAGACAATTCCAGGTCGGTGACATGGTCCTTAAAGAAAATCAGAAGGTCCTAGCAAATAGAGAAAAGAAAGGCAAGTTTGAGCCTACTTGGTTGGGCCCCTATGTTGTCACCGCATCCTTCGGCTCGGGAGCCTATCAGCTATCAACACCAGAAGGTGAGCCCTTGAATGATCCTATCAACATCATCCATCTGAAGAGGTTCTATGCCTGAACCTGATCCTGCATATATCAGAAAATCCAAAAACATTCAAAAAAGCAAAAAAAGCAAAAAAGAAAAGAGAAAGAGAAAATAATCGTCCAACGGTGAAAACTTGGCAATTCAAGCACCTTGGACAAGTATGTTGGTGAAAACCTGGTAAACAGGTGCGAACATAGTAAACTAGGCTATTTATCTATTCAGTTGTCCTTTCAGCTACCGTCCTCTTCCTCCATCCATAACAGATCTCCCAGCAGTTCCATCTCCCCTATCCTCCAAGCATTCGGCTTCCATCTTCCTCCAACCCATCTACAATCCATATCCTATTCCAAAGCTTTGTACCATATCTTGTACCATATCCTTATCCCTTTCCTATACAGTGCAATCCTTTCTGTAAATATCCTTTTTGTCTCCGTCCTAGTGAGAGTCCCGCCGAGTGTGATCTTCCTATCCCCAATCCTGAGCTTCTGTACATATCCCTTGTGCATATCATTCCTCCTTGTTGTACATAACCTTTGTCCGTCCTACAGCAGCATTTGATCAAATATCTTGTCCCATCCCCAGCCTCAGAAAATTTGTAGTCCCACTCAGGCCTTGTGCTTCAGCAACATCAATTGTCGACTTATCCTTGCTCATCCTGATTATTCCTTGAACTTCAGCTTTTGCCAGCGAACAACTACACTTATTCTCTCACCAACCCATGGGTCCTTGAGGATATATCGTTCCTCCTATCTGACCTAATCTTCCATCCTGGTCCTTGAGGATATATCGTTCCTCCTGTCCGACCAATCTTCCCACCATCAATCAAATCACATCTCTCTCCTTGGCAAAGGATGTCTTTTTAGAGTTTTCATTTTGACCTTGGATTTTGTCCTTTGGGTCTTGTTAATCTTTTACAGCTTCTCATTGTTCTCTACTCAACGTCACCATGATCCTTTATATCATGGTGTGCTGCGAATGAGGATCATCTGGGGCAAGGTCTTTTGATCTTTTGCTTCTGCCTGTGAGTCAGTCATGTGTTTGTGGTTTCTTCAGCATCATTTTCACCATGCCTCCTTCGGGTTTCATGTGCAATGCTGGGGCAACCCTGCGTGTCTTTTTAGCGTCAGTCCTATGCAACACTGGTTACAAGGCCTCGTGATCCCAGTATCCTTGGCAGGTCTCTAGCATTGCTATATTAAACTAGGTTGTGCTCTCCATATTTGCACTTGGAGCTTCCCCATCTCCCCTGCATCCTGCATCATATAGATTAATCTTGCATCCTCATGTAGCTACATCCTGCATTTTGCATTCCATCTCATCTTGCATTCACTCATCTTTGTTCTTGGAAGCTTGGTTATTTATCTCCCCTTCTTCCTAGGTCCTTCCTTCTCTGTTTCCTTTCGAGAAAATTTCACAATGTTTGCTCCTTGCATTATTTTCTCGAGGGGGCACAATCCCTTATTCCTCTAAATTCTAGCCTGGGGCATCTTATTTTCTTGTCTTTGAAGCCATGCCACTTGCGGCATCGCATCAAAGAGGGGCAAAATGTAGACACCTAAAAATTCTTTAGAAAATAAAGTATTTTTATTTTCTGAAAAATCCCTGATGACATCATCATTTATTAATTAATTAATTTATTTTTATGTCATTAAATCCCTTTTTCTTAATTAAAAATATTTAATTAAGAAATCCCTCCCAAAAATGTTTAAATCTTATTTAAACATTAATCCCCTATTTATTAATTATTTTAATTAATAAATTGACCAAAAATCCCCCAAAAAAATAATTAATTTATTTTTTGACTAAAACTTGACCAATTTCCTTAAGACCACTAACCTCTTCCAAAATCTTCTAATCCCTTCTTAATTTCGATTAAAAGGCTAATCCCACCTTTTCTAACCCTAATCTCAACTCAAAATATTTAATTAATATTAAATATTTAATTTTCATATTTATTGAAAATATTTCAATAAATTTTTCCAAACTTAAGCTTTTGGAATGAATAAACTTTTATTCCATAAAACCTAGGAGAATTCTAGACTCTTCTAGAAACTTCTCAACCCAACCTCTTCACCCATCCTAATCCTAAAATCCCCTAATCCTAATCCTAATCCCCTTTCTAATCTTGTCACATTCCATTAGCAAAAGGTTTACCAAAACTTATGCTAACCTCCTCTTAGTCATCCTCCTTAGTCAACAAAGATGGCCACCTCTTGGCCACCTCTTGCAAATGCATTTAAGGATGCATTTAAGCCTTCCTTATCTTTCTTACATGCATTCATTATGCATTTAAGACCTTCTTATCCCTTCCTTGCCACCTCTTGGCCTTGGGCACATTTACCAAATTGTGCACATGCCCTCAAACTTTCAACTCAATCCTCCCTTGACACTTGTCAGGACACTTGTCCTTGACTCAACCCTAACCTTAGCCCTAACTCTGACTCATCCTTTTTAACCAAGCCCTTCCCTTTTCCTATAAATACCCTCACTTCCTAAGGCAAATCATCTCTCAACTCTCAAACTCAATAGCAAAGTTATAATGTCATTTTCATTCTAGCATAAGCATAAACTCATCATTTTAGATTATTTTCAAGTTTAAATCACATCTAAATTAGCTTAAATAGATTAACATAGATTCATTTCTTGTTTTAATCTTAGTTCTTTTATTTAGCTTTGCATATTTGTGTGTTCTTGAGGCCTTTGAGGCAAAATAGGTTCCTCATACCTATTTTGTGTCATTTTGGGTCTTCTTGATCCTCAAATCATCCTACTTTGCATGCTCCAAGTGCTTGAGTTTGCACACCCACATCCCTCTATATCTAAGCATATCAAACGGTGCATGGGCGCATCCGTTTTAAGCTTAAACTGAGGTGGCTTTGATTTTAGTTTGCTAACCATTAAATTTGATTTGATAATATGCTATGACATTTGTTTGTCTTTGGCCTTCAAAACAGGTTTAGGTGCACTCTCAAATCCTAGTCTACAATATATATATATATATATATATATATATATATATATATATATATATATATATATATATATATATATATATATATATATATATATATATATATACATATTTATATGTCTATATGTATATGTATATGTATATGTATATGTATATGTATATGTATGTATGTATGTATGTATGTATGTATAACTAAGAGGGAGGTGAATTAGTTAGATTAGTTATCCTATAGTCCCAAATACAAAGATGTACCTTATAAAATAATTCTAACAAATTACACAGCTTAGTAACATAAAATATCAATTTGTCTATCCATTTTACCAATTACTAGTAATTATCTTGCTTTGATTACTGACTAAATAAATTATGTAGTATGATAACAAAACAATCATCACAAATAACACATAACACAATGATTTAACATGGAAACCCTACTAAGGGAAAAACAACCTGGGACCGGTAACTCAAAATAATTCACTCTTTTGAAGTGAGCCTAGTGAAGAGTCAACCCTGTTAAAGGTTATAATACACACTGTTAGGTGTGACCCGGTTAAAGGATTTATCACTAATAATCAAATTTTGAGCAACATTCACTATGGGGTCGACAAGATAACACTTTACATTCAACGAATTTCATAGGGTAGAACATAAGACTGTTAAGTCCACTCGGTTAAGAGATTTTCTAAATCAATGGTTAAAATGCTATAGTACTAATCTGATTCAAATAGAACTAAATTGCAAATATTTAGATCTATGATAAGCCCATACAAATATTCTCTAATCATTAATCAATTCACTTCTTCAATATTTCTCAACTTACTTTCACTCAGTAAATGGTTCTCTGACACTCGGTAATGCCTGCAGTCTCGATTCTTTCTCTAACCAGTTTGATCAGGCATGCATGAATAAAGTCTTCAACTGAAATCTCTACAATCTTATTCTTTCTGGCATGTTTCAATAATGAAACTCATATCTCTTATATAGAAAAGTAAATCATTTTATATCATCCATTAGATTTTTTCACTTAATCTCCTTCATCCATTTTTCCTCTTAAACCTTCCATGGAATATGTGTCATTAACCCATTTCAACCTCATCCTTTAGATCTTCTTTGAATTTTATTATGCATGGATCTCATAACAAACTTTATCCTTAATCTCGAAATCATAACAATTTCCATCTCATCAAATTTAGTCGGTTATTCTTAGCCTTTAATATTTCCAGCCATACTCGGCTAATATAGAAATGTGTCAGTGATAACTAGTTAAACTAGCTCAGTTAACACACACATATATATATATATACATATATATATATATACATATATACATATATATATATATACATATATATATATATACATATATATATATATACATATATGTATATATATACATATATCTATATATATACATATATATATGTATATATATATATATGTATATATGTATATATATATATATATATATGTATATATGTATATATATATATATGTATATATCTATATATATGTATATATGTATATATACACATATAGATATATATATATATGTATATATACACATATAGATATATATATATATATATATATATATATATATATATATATATATATATATATATATATATATATATCTATACATATATGTATATATATGTATATATGTATATATATATATATGTATATGTGTATATATATATATATATATATATATATATATATATATATGTGTGTGTGTGTGTGTGTGTGTGTACATATATATATCTACATATCTATATGTATGTGTACATATATATATATATATATATATATATATATATATATATATATATATATATATATATATATATATATATATATATATATGTACACACACACACACACATAGATACACACACACACACACATATATATATATATATATATGTGTGTGTGTGTGTGTGTGTGCTCTCCTTATTACCATAACACATAAGAGAAACAGAGAAATATGCAAGAATAGAAAATGGACTTCTTATTATCTCCACAAATGTGGAATTACAAATTTTTAGAATTACAATATGCAAAGCCACATGGGCATTCCCGTTACAATATTATGTAGAGAAAAGCCTTGAATCGATACCTAGATCTACTACTTAGAACTATCCCAAACTTTCTAAGACAACACTACAACCTTCCTTATATAGGCAATTTTCCACCACTACAACCTTCCTTATTTTATTTTACAATTTATTACATCAAAGTCAGCTCAAAATAACTTTTGAAACCCAAACAAAATTTTTGAAGGAAAATCATTTTTCGCCATTTCAGGTGACCCAACTTCCGAAGACCATAAGTCATCACCTGTTTAGCCGATTGACTATTATAACCCCATTCTGAAAAGGCCACGAAGTTCTCTACAGGCTTGACTTGCACAATCACCTGTCACCCAAATTATCAACCTCATTTGGGGCCTCTAAAGCCTTTAAAACTGAGTTCAAAGTTTATGTACCTTGTTGCAAATACTGAAAATCTTCAATATCTACAAAGCTAGACTTGATCTGTTAATGAAACTTTATTTGTAGGCTGATATGACCAAAATGAACCTCTAGGGAAGAAATCAGAACATTCTGAGATTGAATGACCAACTTACTAAAAATAGCAATTTTCCATAAATAGATGCTCTACACAAGATAGCCCTTATTAAATACAAAAACAAAAATATTTTTGGATGATACAAGATTGCTCTTACACCTAGGATGCTCCTGCATCAGACACCCGATGTAATTTTTGAAGTGACCCTGACAACTCAAGTGTGCAGAGGAAAACCAAGATGGTTAACCTCCTCCTTTGTTAGCCATTATGTTGTTATGATGTCATCTTCAACACCTCCCTCATGATACTCTATCAAATCTGAAATGTTAAATACTAGTGAAATATTCAGCTCAGTAGGCAATTCTACCTCATATGCATTTCTTGAATCATGCTTCTTTAGTATCTTACATGGCCCAAACTTCTTCATTTTTATCTTGCTGTATGTACAAATTGGAAATCGCTCCTTCCAAAAATTAACCATGACTTCATCTCCAAACTAGACTTCCTTATGCCTCCTTTTCTCCTCTACTTTAACCTTATACTGTGCATTCATCTTGGTAATATGCTTCCCCACCTCCTCATGGATGTTCTTTAAATGTTTTGAAAAATCTTCAGCTTCAGCACTACTCATTTCTCCTTTATCTATCTTTCTCAACTCAGATGCATTTCTTGGACTACTTCCATATACAAAATTGTGGATGATGTGATGAACTAAACTTCAAATCTATCTTCAACTCTTCACTTTCTACTAGTGTCATTCTGTGTGCTTCCTTAATTGGAAAACTGGCTCCTGAAATCAAGTCCATCTGATGATGGATCTTTCTTACTGGTGGTAATCCATCAGGCACATTTTTTGATAGAATATCCTGAAACTCATTCAATAATTCTATAAATTCTATAGGTACATTTTCTACTTCCTCTTTCCCAGGCTTTGGAATTAAGGTAAAACACATATGCTCATGCTGCATACCATATAAGAAATTTTCTCTATCAACAAAAGTTATGCTCGCATTACCACATACCTTTTCTTATGTTTTCTTCAATGGTTTTAGCTTATGTGACACTCCATCCTTTGTCAAGGAATAGGTATTCACACAACCATCATGTACAACACATCTATCAAACTTCCAAGGTCTACCTAACAACATATGACATGCATCCATAGATATGATATCACATAGTACATCATCTTGGTACATGCCGATCTTGAACTTCACTAGGCACTGTTCACTGACCATGACCTTGTGGTCATCCTGCACCTAGGAAACTTAGTATGGATATGGATGTTTCTACCTCTTGAGCTTCAAATTTGTCACCATCTCTTCTGACACCAAATTATTAGTACTACCACTATCAATAATCACATCAAAACACTTACCCTCAACTTGCACCCAGTGCGAAACAAGCTCCTTGTTTGCTCAGGTTCATTCTCACCACTCAACAGGACTCTTCTATTAATCAACATTTCTCCTCTTTTAACATCTTCAAAATTTGATGATCTAGCATCTTCATCTACATGTGCAACTTTGGCTTAGCCTTCATTCCTCCTATCCATCCTTCCTTAGTGTTGAGGACATTCAAATGCCCTATGACCTTCTTCTCTACAGTGAAAACATGTTCCACTGAAGCCTCCTTTTCGTGAACCTTGTCCTCTTCCTCTTCCTCTCTGATCTCTATTATTCTGATCTTGGAAAGAATTGGAGTTGTTTCCTCTCTGATTTTGACTACTACTAGCCTCATCCTTCTTTTTCAAATCTTTGTTTCAGCCTCCATATGACCATCCATCATATCATCCACTGTGACCTCTTCCATTTTATTTTCTCTCAAACTTCTTGTTCAACTTTTCCTCTACTTTTAGGGAAAACTAGTATGCCTCTTCAATATTGTTCATTCAAACTAGATTCAACTCCTAAATTTTTGGGCTCAACACATTAAGGTAATAGGAAAATTTCTCCTTATCAGCTTCTGCATGTCCTATTCTGGTGAGAATTCGATAGAACTCCTATGTATACTCCTAAACAGATCATCCTGCTTGCTTCAAACCTTGTATTTTTTTCAGTAGGTCAAGCTCATAATGAACAGGGATGAGCTATCACTTCAATTTATCCACCATCTGATCCCATCTTGTGATTGTATCTTTCCCTCTTCTATTTTCCTCCAATTGAATCTCTTGCGACTAGATCTTCACATGACCTTTTAGTCCGGCCTTCACAAATTTGACCCTATCAGGATCCTCAATATCTTCATACTTAAAATATTCTTCACATTCATTGATCTAGTCAATCAATTCTTCTGGGTTAAGATTTCTTGAAAATGTAGGAACCTCGATCTTAGGTCTTTTCCCAATCTTGGAAATGGCCCAGAAAAACCTTTCTTCTTCTTGATTCAAAATTTCACCTTCTTCTTGATCATCATTTCCTTCTTTGGCTTCATCCTCACTTTCATCTTTGACATTAAGATTCATTCCTCTGTGAATCTCTTCTTCCAATGCTCGCACTTGTCTCTAGAGAAATTTAACCTTAGGTTTTACAACACCAACTCTTCCACCACGTTCCCTTCGTGGAGGCATTTTCATGTTGCTAACTAAAACCCTAACCATGGTCTTGGTGTAAACTGCCTCACAGTTGGTGATCTATTTACATAAAAACCCTAACCCGCAATCTTGGTGCAAACTACCTCACAATTGGCAATCTATTTACATAGTCAGGAACTCTTACTCTAATACCACTTGATGAAGGGTGCTCCCCTTATTACCACAAACACATAACATAAATGGAGAAATATGGAAGAACAAAAAATGGGCTTCTTATTAGCTCCACAAATGTCGAATTACAAACTTTTAGAATTATAATATGCAAAGTGACATGGGCATTCCCCTTCCGATATTCTATAGGACAAAGCCTTGAATCAATACCCACATCTACTACCCAGAACTATCCCAAACTTCTTAATACAATACTACAACCTTCCTTATATAGGCAATTTTCCACAACCTAGGAAGGTTCCAAAATTTTAGCCAATAAGGCTGATCAAACGTAGAATTGTTTTATTTTACAATTTATTACATCAAAGTTGGCTCAAAATAAATTTTGAGACCCAAAATTTTTTTTTGAAGCAAAATCATTTTTTGCCACTTCAAGTGACCCAACTTTTGAATACAATAAGTCATTTCCAGTTGACCCGATTGACTATTATAACCCCATTACGAAAAGGTCACGAAGTGCTCTACAGGCTTGACCAACTTACTAAAAATAGAAAGTTTCCATAAATAGCTACTCTACACAAGATAGCCCTTATTGAATACAAAAATAACAATACTTTTGTGTGATGCAAGATTGCTCTTCCACCTAGGATGTTCTTGCATCAATATATATATGTAAATATACACACACACACACACACAAACACACACACACACACACACATATATATATATACATATGTATATATGTATACATACATATGTATGTATGTATACATACATATGTATGTATGTATACATACATATGTATCTATGTATACATACATATGTATGTATGTATATATATACATACATATGTATGTATGTATATATATATATATATATATATATATATATATATATATATATATATATATATATATATATATATATATATATATATATATATATATATATATATATATATATGTATATACATATATACATATGTACACACACACACACACACACATATATATATATATGTATGTACATGTATGTACACACACACACATATATATACATATATATGTACATGTATGTACACACACACATATATATACATATATGTAAATGTATGTATATCTACGTATACATATATGTATATGTGTGTGTGTGTGTGTGCGCATGTTATATATATTAAATATATATACATATCTTCCCTAGAATTGAATCAGTGTTAATGCGAGTGAACCTACAAACCATCAATAGATTCATTTGTATCCCAAAATTGAAAGCTTTAAACCATATATCAACACAATAACTTATATTGTAAAAGATAAGCATTAAACCATATAAATTAACAACACCATAAAACATAACACCATATTGTTTCTCATGGAATCCCTATGAAGGGAAAAACAACAATGCAGATCAAACACACTAGATAATGTACTGGCACATAAGCCCTCTTAATGGTAGAAGGGGAATACACATGCATTTAGGCACACTTACTAGAGATCACTACTCAAAGACACTAGGGAACCAACCTAGTGATATAATGAAGTGAAATAACCCTATAATAGACTACAATCTACTATGGGAAAATAACTAACTATGTCTTGAAATGAATGAAATAATTTTTTAAGTAAATATAGCTCCAATTAAGTACACTCTGATATAGACTCAATAATAGATTCCACTCATGTCTCTTCTAGATCTTTGATACATCAATTTCACTCATCATCATCATCATCATCATCATCTATATTGTAAATATTTACATTCACATCATCCTTCAATCTCATCTCTCATAAGACTTCCTCAACTACATAAATGATTTTATCATTCTATACATTTTGAATTTCATAAACTAATATGATCATCAACAAGTCTGCTAGATATTTCTTAGATCTAATTATATAACCTCAAACATGTTATGATCCATGTTGGTGTAATTAGTTATTCCTAATTACACTTTACTTAATCTTACTTAGGTTAATGCATTGCATAGTAGTTTGTGATTGAGACACCTAGGAGTGTGCACATCTATTAAGAACATGGTGTAGGAGAAATTCCACTTTTGGTGTGATAGTTGTCTCCACATACCTCCTTGTGTGTGAGATCCACCTTTTGTGCTCTTATCAAATTATCATCCTAATCCAAGGCACATACTTTATTGCATATTAGAGGATGATCCACATGTGGTGGACATGTGATTACACCTAGCATAAGTGATAGCTTATTAGCTCCTTATCATTCTCTCTTATTGCCTTTCCTATATAAGAAGGTCTATTATGTAATCATAAATCAATCATTCAAGGTGAATTCATTGGATCTATTTAATCCATCCTTGCTTTCATATTTTCTCTCTTATGCTTTTCTTCAACCTCTAGATCCTTGGTTCAATATTTGCTATTTGCAAATTCTTACATGGTATTAGAGCCATTGGAGTGTTTTAGATCAGCTGATTTGAAGAGATCTTGTTGTAAGCTTTGAAGGTCCAAATCTTAGATCTGGCAACCAGCGTGTGATAGAGACATCCTGTATCAGATCTAACCTCACCATTACATCTAGGAGGATGTTTCGGTAAAGATCGACTATAAACTTGCCCATATTCAGTAAAAGTCAAAATTGAGGCAAATTTTTTTTGCAAATCGGACCGTACGGCCCGATCTGCACCTCTGTGGTATGATTTTATTAATAAAAAAAATATTTTTTTATTTTGGTTATTTTCAAAAAAAAATTCTCAGCAAAATTTTGGGGTTGGTGCGGCCCCTTTTTCCATCAGAGAATACTACATCATTTTGTGCAGAGCACCGCGTATAATGTGACATCACCAGACAGGCAAAGTACCCATACCTAGCTCAAGCCCCAATGCAAGTAGCAACAAAGCCCAGTGGGCTTTCTTATTTGTGTGAGTAACAAGGGTTTGCATTGATAAAGGGCTTCTTAGCCCATTCCACAATCAATGTGGGACTAAAAGTCCCACAGAGCTCCTCTCCACCATGTACGGCTCAGCCACTGCTCAACCCGGATCTACCGCCACCACACCCTAAGATCTCCTTTGCACCATTGTCCCGCCACCGTGGCAGTGGCTCTTCCCGCCACTAGGATCCTCTGCTAGCTTACCCATGTGGTGTTCAACACAACACCCATGTGGCATCTAACCTAACTTGCTGATGCAACATCTGACATAGCTCATTGACACGACATCCCACATAGCACTTGTGTGACATCCGATGTAGGAACAGTCACCACCACGCGACCCCTCTCACCTTGTTAGTAAATATCAAACCATCAAACCTGTGACACATGGACCAACTAGATCATGCCACATGGACCCAGTGACATCCTCATCCATATAGTATGGATGCCCAATCAACCGCCATGTCAGACAATGGGGTCACTTTTTTGCTTACATCATCAGCTTGCTATCCTAAATTTGACAGCCTTCTAGCCATCACCGGAGGGTGATATTGGGTTTTTTTCGACCTCATGACCGTCAAATTTAACCTTGTGGACTGCTGACATCATCAAGGTTTGGAAATTTTTCAGCCTTCACCATTTGCAATTTTGATTTTGATAAAGGGTGCTCCCCTTAATACCACAAACACATAATAGAAATAGAGAAACAACAACAATAATATGCAAGAACAGAAAATTGGCTTCTTATTATCTCCACAAATGTGGAATTACAAACTTTTAGAATTACAATATGAAAAGCCACATGGGCATTCCCTTAAAATATTCTATAGGACAAAGCCTCGAATCAATACCCAGATCTACTACCCAGAACTGCCCTAGACAACACTATGGGCCTTCTTTATATAGGCAATTTCCATCGCCCGAGAAGGTTCTAGAAATTTACCCCTTAGGGCTGACCAAACTTAGAATTATTTTATTTTACAATTTATTACATCAAAGTCGGCTCAAAATGAGTTTTGAAACCTAAACAGAAATTTTGAAGAAAAATTATTTTCCACCATTTCAGGTGACCCAACTTCCGAAGACCATAAGTCATCACCCGTTGACCCGATTGGCTATTATAACCCCATTCTAGAAATGCCACGAAGCACTCTACAGGCTTGACCTATGAACAACGCCTATCACCCAAATTTTCATCCTCATCCGGGGCCTCTAAATCCTTCAAAACTGAGTTTGAAGTTTCTGTACCCTACTGCTAATACCGAAAATCTTTAATATCTTCAAAACTAGACCTGATCTAGACATGAAACTTTGCTGGCAGGCTAATATGACTGAGATGAACCTCCATATGTAAAATTAGAATATTTTGAGATCGTAAGACCAACTTACTAAAAATAACAAGTTTCCATAAATAACAACTCTACACAAGATAGCCCTTATTAAATACAAAAATAGAAATATTTTTGGGTGATGCAAGATTTCTCTTACACCCAAGATGCTCCTGCATCAGACACCCAGGGTAATTTGAGAAGTGACCCTGTCATGACTCAAGTGTGCAGAGGAAAACCAAGATGGTTAACCTCCTCCTTTGTTAGCCATGATGAATCTTCAGCGGGTCATCTTTTCCATTTGACCAAATACTCTTCATATGTCCTGTTCCTTGTGCTTCTGCCAACACGACTGTCCAGTATGTCTTCAATCTCCTTGAAATCTGAACTGGTTGCTAGAATACTCCACTGTGTTGCTACAACCTCATCTTCAACACCTCCTTCGTGATACTCTGTCAAATTTGAAATGTTAAACACTGGTGAAATATTCAGCTCACTAGGCAATTCTACCTCATATGCATTTCTTGAATCATGCTTCTTCAATATCTTACATGGTCCAAACTTCTTCATTTTTAGCTTGTTATATGTACCAACCAAAAATCACTCCTTCCACAAATGAGCCATGACTTCATCCCCAACCTAAAATTCCTTATGCCTCCTTTTCTCATCTGCCTTAGCCTTATACTACGCATTCATCTTGGTAATATGCTTCCTCACCTCCTCATGGATGTTCTTCAAGTGGTCTGCAAAATCCTCAACTTCAGCACTACTTATTTCTCCTTTATCTATCTTTCTCAATTCAGATGCATTTCTTGGACTACTTCCATATATAATCTAGAATGGTGATTTACCAGTGCTCCTATTGACAGAATTGTTGTATGCAAATTCTATCTATGGTAAAATCAAATCCCATCTTGTTGGCTTATCTCCAACCAAACATCTCAGCAAATTTCCCAAACTTCTATTCACCACCTTTGTCTGTCCATCAGTCTATGGATGATGTGATGAACTGAACTTCAAATCTATCTTCAACTTCTTCCACAATGTCCGCCAGAAATATCCAACAAACTTAGTAGCTCGATCTGACACTATGGTCTTTGGCAAACCATGTAGTCTCACCACTTCTCTGAAAAACAATTCTGCTACATGAACAACATCATTAGTCTTCTTGCAGGGAATGAAATGTGTCATCTTCAAAAATCTGTCAACTACTACAAAAATTGAATCATGTCCCTGCTGTGTCCTCGGTAAACCAAGAACAAAGTCCATACTGATATCCTCCCAAGGCTTCTCTGGTATAGGTAATGGCTGATACAACCCTATATTCTGCTTCACTCCTTTCACCATCTAACATACTCTACAACTCTATACAAACTTCTTCACATCTTGCTGCAATTGTGGCCAATAATAATTTTCACCAACCAAAGCAAGGGTTTTATCATGACCAAAATGTCCAGTCAATCATCCACTATGCTTCTCCGTGATGAGATTCTCCCTCATAGAACTTCGTGGAATGCACAACTGACTCCCTCTGAATAGCATATCATCTTGGATGATAAAATTCAGCCATTTCATCATGTCTAGAGTAACAAGTTCTGTACAAGCTTTCCAAGCTTCACCAAAATTAGGATCCTCTGGATACAAATTCTTGAGTTCGTTGAACCCAACCACTTTAATCTGCATCTCTGTCAACAATAGTTGCCTTCTGCTAAGAGCATCTGCAACCCTATTAGACTTTCCACTTCTGTGTTTCAAAACAAATGTATAACTCTACAAAAACTCAACCCATTTCAAATGCCTCTGATTCAACTTTCCTTGACTATTCAAATATTGCAAAGCTTGATGATCAGTATACAAAACAAACTCCTTAGGGAGTAGATAGTGCCTCCACTTTTTCAATGCCTAAACTATAGCATAAAATTCTTGATCATAAACAAAATATTTTCTCTTGGCATCATTTAACTTCTCACTGAAATAAGCAACAGGTTTACCTTCTTGGCTCATAACAGCTCCTATTACAGTACCACTAGCATCACAATCTACTTGAAATACCTTATTAAAATCTAGAAGTGCTAAAATAGGTTGTTCTGTAACTTTGTGTTTCAACAATTGAAAACTCTTTTCTGCCCCATTAGTCCACTTAAACTCTTTTCTATCCCCTCTCATTGTTTCAGTCAAGGGTCCACAAATACTACTAAAATTTCTGATAAACTTTTTGTAAAAGCTAGCTAGACCATGAAAAGATCTTACCTCGGTAGCACTCCTTGAGTAGGCCATTCAAGGATAGCCTGTACCTTCTCTGGGTCCATTTTTTGACGTTCTATTGAAACTACAAATCCCAAATACACTAACTCTTTCTTCTCAAAACTTCACTTCTTCAAATTAATCAACAATTTCTCATCTCTCAACCTCTCAAACACCATACGAATATGCATCATATGTTCCTCCAATGTCTTGCTAAAAATCAAAATATCATCTAGGTAAACAATGACAAACTTACCCAAAAATTATTTCAGAACTTCGTTCATGAGCCGCATGAAAGTGCTCGGTGCATTGGTTAGCCCAAAAGGCATCACCAACCACTCATACAGTCCTTCCTTTGTCTTGAAGGCAGTCTTCCATTCATTTCCTTCTCTGATCCAAATTTGGTGATATCCACTCTTCAGATCTATCTTTGAGAAATACACAGCTCCACTCAAACAATCCATAATATCATCCATTCGTGGCAATGAAAACCTATACTTGATTGTGATCTTGTTTATTGCTCTGGAATCTGTACACATCCTCCACTCTCCATTCTTCTTTGGTGCTAATACCACTAGTATAGCATAGGGACTCAGACTCTCTCGAATCAACCCCTTCTGCAATAACTCATGTACTTGTCAGTTCAACTCTTCACTTTCTGCTAGTGTCATTCTGTGTGTTGCCTTGTTTGGAAAACTGGCTCCTGGAATCAAATCCATCTGATGACTAATCTTCCTTACTGGTGGTAATTCATCAGGTACATTATCGGATACAATATCTTGAAACTCATTCAACAAATTTGCAACCTCTATAGGTACATCATCTACTTCTTCTTTACCAACTTTTGGAATTAAAGCAAAACACACATGCTCATACCTCATACCATCTAGGAATTTTCTTTCATCAACAAATGTTATTCCTGCATTACCACATACCTTTTCTTCGGTCTCCTTCAATGGCTTTAGCTTGTGTCACACTCCATCCTTTGTCAGGGAATAGGTATTCACATGACAATCATGTACAACACATCTATCAAACTACCACGGTCTACCCAACAACATATGACATGCATCCATAGAGATAATATCACATAGTACCTCATCTTCGTACCCGTCGATCTTGAACTTTACCAGGCACTGTTCACTGACCATGACCTTGTGGTCATCCTACACCCAGGCAATCTGATATGGATGTGGGTGTTTTTATCTCTTGAGCTTCAACTTTGTCACCATCTCTTTTGACACCAAATTTTCAGTGCTTCCAGTATCAATAATCACATCACAGCATTTACCCTCACACTTGTATCTAGTGTGAAACAAGCTCCTCCTTTGTTCAGGTTCATTCTCACCACTCAGCAAGACTCTTCTATTAATTAGCATTTCTCCTCTTTCAGCATCTTCAAAATTTGATGATCTAACATCTTCATCTACATGTGCAACACTGGCCTGGCCTTCATTTCTCCTATCTATTCTGCCTTGGTGCTGAGGACATTCAAATGCCCTATGACCTTCTTCTCCACAGTGAAAACATGTTCCACGGAAGCCTCCTCTTCCAGATCCTTGTCCTCTTCCTCTTACTCTCTGATCTCTATTACTCTGATCTTGAAAATGATTGGAATTATTTTTTCTTTGATTCTGACTACTACTGGCCTCATCCTTCTTTTTTAGATCTTCATTTTGGCCACCATATGACCGTCCGCCAGATCTTCCACCATGACCTCTTCCATTTTGTCTTCTCTCAAACTTCTTGTTCAGCTTTTCCTCTATTTTTAGGGCAAACTAGTATGCCTCCTCAATATTGTTCATTTGAACCAAATTCAACTCCTCCTGAATGCTTGGCCTTAACCCATTAAGGTATCGGAAAACTTTCTCCTTATCAGCTTCTGCATGGCCTGTTCTGATGAGGAGTCAATATAACTCCTGTGTATACTCCTGAACATATCTTCTTGCTTGCTTCAAACTTTGCATTTTCTTTAGCAGGTCAAGCTCATAATCAACAGGAATGAACTATCACTTCAATTTATCCACCATCCGATCTCATCTTGTGATTTTATCTTTCCCTCTTCTATTTTGCTCCAATTGAATTTCTTGCCACCAGATCTTCGCATGACCTTTCAATCTGGCCTTCACAAATTTGACCCTATCAGGATCCTCAACATCTTCATACTCAAAATATTCCTCACATTCATTGATCCAGTTGATCAATTCCTCTGGATTAAGATTTCTAGAAAATGTAGGAAGCTCAATCTTAGGTCTTTTCCCAATCTTGGAAATCACCCAAAAAAGTCTTTCTTCCTCCTGGTTCACAATTTCAGCTTCTCCTTCTTGATATTCTTCTTTGGCTTCATCCTCACTTTCATCTTTGACATTAAGATTCATTCCTCTATGAATCTCTTCTTGTAATGCTCGCACTTATCTCTGCAGCTCTCTAACCTCAGGTGTCACAACACCAGCTCTTCCACCACGTTCTCTTCATGGAGACATTTTCACGATGCGCGCTGAAACCCTAACCACAGTCCTGGTGCAAACTGCCTCACAGTCGGTGATCTGTTTACACACTCAAGAACTCCTACTCTGATACCACTTGATGAAGGTGCTCCCCTTAATACCACAAACACATAACAAAAATAGAGAAACAACAACAATAATATGCAAGAACAGAAAATTGGCTTCTTATTATCTCCAAAAATGTGGAATTACAAACTTTCAGAATTACAATATGCAAAGCCACATGGGCATTCCCTTACAATATTCTATAGGACAAAGCCTCAAATCAATACCTAGATCTACTACCCAGAACTGCCCTAGACAACACTATGGGCCTTCTTTATATAGGCAATTTCCACTGCCCGAGAAGGTTTTAGAAATTTAGCCCTTAGGGCCGACCAAACTTAGAATTATTTTATTTTACAATTTATTACATCAAAGTCAGCTCAAAATAAGTTTTGAAACCCAAACAAAAATTTTGAAGAAAAATTATTTTCTGCCATTTCAGGTGACCCAACTTCCGAAGACCATAAGTCATCACCCGTTGACCTGATTGGCTATTATAACCCCATTCTGGAAATGCCACAAAGCACTCTACAGGCTTGACCCACATAAAGTGCCTGTCACCCAAATTTTCAACCTCATCCGGGGCTTCTAAAGCCTTCAAAACTGAGTTCAAAGTTTCTGTACCCTACTGCCAATACTGAAAATCTTCAATATCTTCAAAACTAGACCTGATCTAGCCATGAAACTTTGCTGGCAGGCTGATATGACTGAGATGAACCTCCATATGTAAAATTAGAACATTCCAAGATCATAAGACCAACTTACTAAAAATAGAAAGTTTCCATAAATAGCAACTTTGCACAAGATAGCCCTTATTGAATACAAAAATAGAAATATTTTTGGGTGATGCAAGATTGCTCTTACACCCAGGATGCTCCTGCATCAGATTTTGTTGTCCAACTTTGAGAGGCCATAACTTGGTCATCCGGGCTCCAAATCGGGTGCAATTTTTTTTAAAATTGGGTAGAATTTCTTGAGTTTTCCTGTGGTGGTGTTTATTTTGCATTTTGGTAGCTTCATTTGTTAGAAATTGTAGTTTTTGGTGACTATACCTATTTTTTCCTAATTTTTGCAACTTCGAGGGCTTCATTTGGGCACATATGGTAACATTTTGATATGAATTTTTTTTTGAAAGTGCATGATTTTTAATCTACTTTCCAGATATTCAATCAAATTTTAGTGATTTTGGGTAGACATATCACTTTCAGAAATAGGTCATTTTGGGGCTATAATTGCACTTGGTTAATCCTTGGATTTCAGTTTTCTGATTTGTATCAGTCATTTGAGGGAGTTATCAATAGTTATCAGTCATTATTTGGTGTTAATATAGATAATTCAAAGGTTAAAATCCTCACTCCATATAACTACCATGAATGGAAAGTTTCTTTAAGTGATCATTTGTTGAGTCTTGGATTGCTTAGAATGACTCTTGGGAAGGATCAAGAACCTCAAATAGGTGTTGTAGAAAGGAGAAAATGGTTTGATCGAAGGGATAAAGAACTTGGCTCTCTTAGATCATCCATCTCTCATGACTTCCTCTTTCATATTGCATCTTGCACACATCTTCATGATGCTTGGGTCACATTGGAAGGACTCTTTGGTAAACTTGATAGAATGAGAAAATTCAGATTAGAGAATGATCTCATAGGTCTCAATCCTACTGATTTTGATAGTATTCAAGATTTTTTCTCTAAGTTCAATACTATTAGATTGGAGCTTTCTTCATGTGGCATTGTTAAAGGGGATGAACAATTGATCTTTTCTATTCTTTCCAAGCTTGGTCCTCATTATTCTATCTTTGTTTCTACATTCTATGCTACTATGGATGCTCTTGGTAGTGCATACAAATTGCCCTCTCTTGATGAATTTGCAGTGCAACTCACAAGGGAACAAGCAAAGTTGGCACACATGGGTCAATTGAAGCCTTCCACACATCAAGCATTGATTGCAAGTGAGTCTACATCAAAGGATTCTAATGGAAAAGAAAAAAACACACTAAGGATCCTAAGCCTCATGACAAAGGTAATGAATCTTCTTCACCAAAAAGTACTGAATCCAAGTCCTCTTCAAGAGAAGAATCATCTAGAGGAAAGAGAGATAAATGTGCATATTGTCAAAAGTTAGGACATGATGAGCATAAGTGTTTTCAAAAGAAGATTGATGAGCTAACTCACATTATTCAAAAACATAATATTAAGTTGCTCTCATTAGTGTCTACTCCTTCTACTACACATTTGGCAACTTCTACATCTCCATCATCATCCAAAGATAAAGGTAAAGGACAAGCATTCATGGCTTCCATACATCTTGAGCAAGGTAAATGGCTTCTTGATTCAGGTGCATCACATCATATGGCATCTTCTATGGATATGTTTTCTTCTTTTGAGCCTTGTAATTCTCCTAATATTTTGATGGGTAGCAACACATTCATGAGAGTTTGTGGGAAAGGTTCTATTCCTATGGGAGAGGGGATATTCAATGATGTTCTTTGTGTACCATCCTTGACCACTAATCTTCTTTCTATTTATTAAATCACACATGGAGCACAAGTTAAAATTGTTGAGTTCACTCCTGATTATGTCTACATTAGGGACATGGAGACTAGAGATGTCATAGCTATGGGAGTTGTTGATCATACATCTCGCTTGTATTCTTTTTCTCATTTTGTTGATAATGATGATGATATTCATGATGTACCCATCCCTTTGCCAAGGGATAATGATAATTATGAGGAGAACATTGGGCACTTGAATCATTTAGTTCTTGAGACAAGTGTTGATCTTCCTACTCCTCCACTTTTTGCTTCTTCAAACATCAGCTCTACTATTCAGCTGGATGTTCATAGTGTTTCAGATCTTGCAGATTGTGATGACTACTTGGATGCATCTTCAACATTTGGTGATTCTCATGATGTAAATTTGGAAGACATAAATGAGGGGGTTTCTCTTTCCCTTGATGACAATTTCATCATAGATGGGGATACTTCTTCACCTTCTTTGGAGATTTGTGTACTTGATTCTTCTCCTTCTTCATTTGATTTGTCACATGAGGTGATAGATTCTTTGAGCTTAGAGATTCCTATTCAGTCTTCAGAGATTCATTCATGGAGACCTTCATCTTCTTCCTCCTTCCATTTGCACAAGGATTGGCTTCTTCATCATTTGATGTATCTATTTCTTCCTAAGGGGAGACATGTTTCTTGTGAGCATTGGTTGAACTATTGTTTGCAGGTACTCTTCATCAACATGGGAGCTTCTACATTATGGGGGGGATATCATGTCTCCAACTATCCTTCTTATGGGGGGATACTTCTTTGTATATACATGATGTATGTAGTTCTTGGGTGGTCTTGAGTACTCCATCCATCCATGCATCTTGTTTTCTTCTCTCTTTTGGGGGGAGGGTTTTTCCCATGAGGTTTTCCCTCTTTTTCCACTTTATGAGAGTTTTGGATTCCATGTATTGCATTTTGTACATGGGTACCTAACATGGCCTAGTAGTCGGGACCCATCTTGCATTGTGAGTTTAAGTGCATTCCGCTAAGTTGCACTTAAGGGGGGGTGTTGGTGTAATTAATTATTCTTAATTACACTTTACTTAATCTTACTTAGATTAATGCATTGCATAGTAGTTTTTGATTGAGACACCTAGGAGTGTACACATCTATTAAACACATGGTGTAGGAGAAATTTCACTTTTGGTGTGATAGTTGTCTCCACATACCTCATTGTGTGTGAGATCCACCTTTTGTGCTCTTATCACATTATCATCCTAATCCAATGCACATAATTTATTGCATATTGGAGGATGATCCACATTTGGTGGACTTGTGATTACACCTAGCATAGGTGATAGCTTATCAGCTCCTTATCATTCTCTCTTATTGCCTTTCCTATATAAGAAGGCCTATTATGTAATCATAAATCAATCATTCAAGGTGAATTCATTGGATCTATTCAATCCATCCTTGCTTTCATATTTTCTCTCTTGTTCTTTTCTTCAACCTCTAGATCCTTGGTTCAATATTTGTTATTTGCAAATTCTTACAATCCAGAACCTATGCTATAATACTTTGTAACACTTTCAACTATCTAATTGGACAAGAACTGTTAGAAATAGAGAATACTAGGAGGGGGGTGAATCAGTATTCTACAAACTTTATGTTTGGCCCACTTATGGATATAATAGATTATCTTTATACATGCATAACATAAGAAACTAAACAATATGCATAACAATAAAGAACTCATAACACATGATATGTTCTCGAGGAAACCCTGGCCAAGGGAAAACCCTAGTGGGCATGGTACCCACAAAGATCCACTAATCAAAAGATATCTTGTTAAGGATGTTGACCCTATTAGGAGCCTATTACAATCATATAGTGTATCAATCCTAGTTAAGGGACTATAAGCCTTGTTAGAAGCCTCAACCCTATTAGTAGTTGTCAATACAAAACCTGATTACTAGATGAGCCCACTAACCAAAAAAGTAATACAATTACTAGATGAGCCCACTACCCAAAAAAGTAATACAAAATGTATACTGATTACAATATAGTGCTGATTACAACTTCACATCAATATCTTTCATCGCTATCACAATATACTACTATCACTTCCTCTTATTACAATTTTCTACCTTACATATTACAATTCGGTACATTACATCTTTATACAAGAATCAAACATAATAAATCTTCCAGTCAGCTTGCATATCTTTATGCAAGAGTAAACATCTAGGATGTCATCTCTTTATAATGTTAAGTCATTATTTTGACAAGAAAAATAATCCCTTTACTCATTTACTAGTTCTGTCTTCAAAATTGCTCTATCGGCTTAACTCTATCATCAGTAAAACAATCATAACTATCTTTGTACAATCCATACTATCTTCCCCACTAAGATGTGGTATCCTCAGACATCATAGAGTCTATGTTCAATTGTGCAAACTCTAATCATGCTCTAGTCAACGTCGCCAACACAAACTGTATCAGGTGCTCTGTTAAAAACTTTGTCTAACACTTAGACAAATGTTGTCTGCATTCTTCCATACTTGCTTTCTACTTTGTGTGATCTTCATGAGGGACATATGTTGCCATAATGACAACATCTAAATACTCACTTCAGCCAAATTGGCAACAATCTCCCCCTTTGTCATTGGTGGCAACATATGATAAAATTGGCTAAGTGTAAAAGTCAAAATCTCAAAAATGTATCAAAATTGTGGCCATCGTATAAAATAAGTATACTATCCTTATATCTCCTCAAAATATTTCTTTCATTAAAATACTCTATAATACTCCCCCTATGAGTATCACTCATCATATATAATATAGACAATTTTCTAAGTATCTCTCCCCCTTTGACAACAATGACAAAATAAAGGTGGAAAGGGTCTACAAAATTGTGTCAAAACTTTATACCTTACTATCTTATTGCAAAGCCGATAGGCTTGCAACACAGTCTACAAAATCTATCTTCTAAGCCTCAAATTGTTTCTCCCAAGCCATCCTTATTGAATCTGCTACATTGAGTAAAGTACTCAAACCATAGGCTACAATTTGACATGCTTGAAGGGACTCAAAATTGAATTTCTAAAATGATGTCTTAGCAGTAAGACATTTTGCTAGCTGCTCTTCAATAATAGCTAACTTTATTGAAACATGTTCTCTCAAAAAAGATTCAATCTGTTCAATTTCCTGCTCTCCTCATCTTTCAAAATTTTGATTTCATCACATAGTTTTCTGATTTTCTTTTCTACATCACTTATCTTCACATTGGGACTAGCAATCAAATTTGTTTCAACTATAATTTCATCTTCTTTTTTCTTAATCTTCTGCTCTTTAGTTGCTATCAAACTTTCAGGTTTTGTACACTGAATGTACAAACACTTCCCTATTTCCAAATGCTTTCTTAAGTTTTTGATACATACATCAAGACCTCCAATGTCATTATTTATGTTTTGACTTATATTTTGTAACATTTCAGCTTCATAGGCTACCTATGCCTTAATATTTGCAATATCGGTCAAAGTTGTGAACTCTGCATCAAATGTATTCATTACCATTTTAGGTCTTTCTAAAGGATCTAACTCAAAGACTTTCATAGTCACAACACTTTGCAACTTCTTAGTTAAATCCTTCAGACTTCCTTCCAAGTTCTTAACTTTCTTGTTCTTTCCAATAATTTTGTTCAAAGAAGTGATCAACTCTAATTGATCATCGTCATCAATCTCCTTGCTCAAATCTTCAAACAAAGTTCCTATTCCTTTCTCCTTTCCAATCTTAGGAGTAAGACTGATGTCTTCTTAAGGTGAAATAGGTGAATGGGCCTCTTTTTCCATTGGCTCTTCTGCTTGGTATTTCTCTGCTTCAACATTCTTGTCTACTTCTCCTAGTGATGAATTGCCAACAATATTATGTAAGTTCTTGAATACTGCATCATCAGTGTTCAAGGTGAACTTAGTGCCTTCTATATTCATTGATTCTCTGCCAATATAGATAGCTAAAGATGAGGGAATATCTTCAACTTCAATTACTTATACTTCTTCAATTCCTTCCTCTGATTTCTCTTCTTGTTCTATAATCTTCTCTTCTACTGCAACTGCTTGATCTTTCTCAACTATTCCTATTACCATTTCAGCCAGTACTTGCACAATTGCTTGCTCTATCTCTACTTTGACTTGCTCATATTTACCTTGCATAATTTGAATATTTCTTCTCTTGGTTCTTAGTAGGGTTCCAAGTGGTTTTAGAATTTGTTTAAAGTGATCATCATCTCTTATATGACAAAATTTTCTTACCAAATTTTCTCTCATAGCCATGTCTTCTTCTTGTGCTCTCATCTTTGTATTTACAATTTTGTTATACAAATCCTCTGGAAGTTTACCATGTATTGTGTCAAACTTCTTATTAGTCAAAATCATATGTGTAATAATAGTGTTTTGTAAATTCAATCTTTCAGAAAATCCATAAAGATCATAATACTTGTTCATTCTAGTGAAATCTCCATGTTGTATGATATCTTCATTAATTCTTTCAATTCTTGGTTTCTAGGATTTCTTTTTCACTGTAGTTTCATCATCCTTGATTTTTGCAACTCTTATAGGGACTGGTGGGACAATTACTTTCTGTCTCTTTCCCAGTCCAGAAGCACTAACCTTCACTCTCTTGCTAGGTTTGGAAGAAGAGGGTCTTGCTGTCTGACTAGTCACTTGCTCTATTTCTGGTTTTTCTACTTTCATTTCAACATGAATAGGTTCCTGTGGGTCTAAATTGGATGCCAAGGGTGGGACTGATAGTACCTCACTTTTCCTTATTGCTTCAGTTATCTTTCTTGCAATATCAAACTCATGTTCACTCATACCTGTTTCCTTTAGAATTTTCTTGATAGTATTGTCTACTCTTTTCTTTGATTGTTTCTCTTCCTTTAGTGCCTTTGTAGTATCAAAATTTTCTTCATAGGTTCCAAATCTACTACTTTGGGTGTCTAATTCACTCTTCAAAAGTCTGCTCACATAACCTTTAGTTTCAGCTTCAGAAATTTCATAGCCAAGAGGGTCTATGAATTCAAGTCTGGGTTCCACTACCTCAATGTAAGTAAGATCAGTGTCTACCATAAAACATATATCCTCTTTTTACTTCTCAACAAGGGATAGAGGAATCCTTGATCTATTTACAACTATATTTTGAAATGTTTTCAAGACTAACTTTACACTCTTATTTACCTTCTCTATAAGGTGTTTCATATAGAATTTTTTGATTCTCTCCATGATGTTTTCACCATCATTCCAGTTACTACCAATACTGTAAGGAAATCTTCTCAACAAGTGGAAAATGTTGGAAATATTCAGGAATTAACCGAGTTACTGAGAGGGGAGGGGTGAATCAGTAACTCCAAATTTTCTTTCAATTACAGATGAATTAACATGTAATTTACTTTAACCTTTGCATACAGAAAGCATGAAACTTAAAAGCATTCACAATAATGACACATAGATTTGGTTACCCAGAAACCTTCCAAAAAGAAAGTAAAACTGGGGTGGGGATGAAACCCACAAAGCTTTAATACTACAGAATAAAGTTGGCCGGTTAAGGCTTACAATTTGATCACTTCTGATGATCTACCCTATTAGGAGAAATAAGGATTACTAAATCCACGCTGTTAAAGGATTTACAAACATACAATGAAGTATGCACTCGGTAAAGAGATTTTACAAAAGACTGTTAAGTCTACCCGGTTAAAGGATTTAGTACTGATTCACCTATTAGGATGAAACAGTAGATCTCTTGCTTTGCAACTGGATTGCTGATTGAGATTCGCTGATGTACTGATCACCTTCTGTGAGGAATTTGTCTTTGTTGTTCCTTATACTGCTGAAGCCCTTTGTAATTCGCTTATCTCTGCCTTTCTTTCTTTTTCACATATATGCTTTCTTACATTCTTCTTGACATTTTTACAACATTGTTTATATACAAGTCTTAAACAATTAATTACAATTACAATTACAAAGTCAGCTTGACAAATAAACATAAGTGCTACTAAGTCGGCCCAAGTATGGTTACACGGTTCCTTCAAACTAACTCGGTGACTTTCTGATACTCGGCGTCCACTGCATTACTCGGCATCATTATGCACTTGGTAGAAGTGAAGGCACGGTTCATACTGACCACTCGGTAGGTTTTGAACTCGGTAAATACTGGTGACTCGGTAGACATGATGTTACTCATTTACACTGTCCTGCTCGGTTTGCACTGTCTACTCGGTTTGCACTGTCTGCTCGGTTTGCACTGTCTGCTCGGTTTGCACTGTCTGCTCGGTTTACACTGTCTACTTGGTTTGCACTGAGAATGCAAATAAGTGTTGTCACTAGTGGCAATTCTGCTTAATGCCAACAATCTCCCCCTTTGGCATTAGTGACAAAAACACTTATTGGCCAAAACTTATATACATGAATCATGCTGAGTTTTATTTTGATTTTTCAAAATTGGTCTTTGTTATAGGGCTTTATACATTGTCTCCCCCTTTCAATGTGCTAACTTTTTCTATACAAATCTTTTTCTATACATATATCTCCCTTTATACATATCTCCCCCTTTTTGATGATAATGCCAAAGGTGTATATACAAGTTATTTACAGAGAGAATCCAAAATTTGATAGAAAATCAGAATGTACCTTCATTATTAGTGCCAGGGTTCTGTCCCAACTTTCTTGCAGAATCTTGCATGTTTGGATTGCAATTTGGACTTCTGCAGAGAGTTCAATCATGTGATCTGCTATAGAGAACTGATTGTCATGAATCAATGTTTTGGAATGTTCAATGTGCTTATACATTGTATTCATGATGGGAAGGATCATGTGTTGGATGTCTACCAGTGTGGACCGGATCCTTGTGTCTTCTTTCAGTAGATCTGACTGCATATTTGATAGGTATGAGATTTTCATGTGATGAGCAGAGCTTGAACTTGGTTCAAGTTGCAGCTTCTGTATGCTAATCTTCATATCCTCATCCATTTTATTCATTTTATCCTTAACATCCTTTGTGAACTCGGCAATATTGCACAATCTGGCCAAAAGAGAGGTAGCATTCGAATAGGTAGATTCAATGTTTGACAAAATTGAAGACAATTCTACTTGGTTAATAGCTATGTGCTGAGCAATGTGCTCAAGCACTTTATTGTTGAATCTCTTCTCGGCTCTTTCAACTAACTTTTCTGTCCCAGATGAATCCTCATTGTATTTATTAACTGCTTCTGCTAATTGTAGCAAAATATGTTGGGAGGAGTCTACTTTAATACCTAATGCATCAGACAAAATGTCCTTAGCATCCTTGATGATTTGATATTCCTTGTCTCTCTCCTATTTAAGCTTCTTTTGTTTTGCTTTCCTTTGGAGGATCTCACCTATATTTTGCATTTGGTCCACTGATAGATTTGCAAAATCCAATGTTGGAATCTCTATTTCTTCATCTAGGTTTATATCCTCTACTATATTCTTACCCAAAAAGTTTATACTCGGTAGAGCCTTAGGCTTATCTGTACTTAATGCTTTAGTAGTAGTGACAGTAGATATAGTAGGACTGGCTATAGAGACTGGCACACTATCTACTGGAGAGCTTAAAATATTTACACTTGTAGATTCAAAAACTGGAAAACTTACTGCTGGAAAACTTGATGATGAGGGAGACTGCAACTCGGTAGAAGAAATGGTATTTGCTTCTGTTGTTGCAATGGATGATTGGACAAATGTTGAAGTTGTCACAACCATGCTTGAAGGTGTCTCCGGGCTGGATGTAGAAACTTTTACTGGAGAGGTAGGAAGGGATGCAATGACTTCTGCTGCTATCCTCATAGTATCATCTACCTCAGTGGCTTCTTATTGTTCATCACTGTCATCTTCAATATCTTTTATTATGACTGTTTCAATACTCAGTTGGTGAAGGTGATATATGTTCTTCCATGTAGCATTTGCAGCCTTCACAACTGATTCAATATTCTTGATCAGAATCAAACAAGTTTTGAACTTTAATGTCATCTTATTTTCATTTTCTTTTAATGCCTTCTTTACTTCATCATTTTTCAAGCTCGGCATTAACTGTCTCAGGGTTTGATCAAATATGTCTATCACAGTTTGCTTTGCATTGCTCCATCTCATTTTTATTGGATTTAATAGAACTGCTGGAACCTGTGGGGCTATTTCTTCAGGAGAGTATTTCCACTGTCCCATCTTTTCAATAACAGCATCTTCTATTTCCTTCTATTCTATTTCCGATCTGGTTTCATATTTAAAAGATTTTATGTTACTTACTCCAGATCCTGATCCGTCTCTAAAGAGTTTGATCTTTTCTTGAAAGTTTAGAGGAGGCCTTTTGAATACTATGTCTTTATCTACCTTGTCTGCCTTGTCTCTTGCACTTCTCCTTGTAAATACAGTAGTGGGAGGCTTAGGTGCCTTAGTGATGAATATCTTTCCTTTCTTCTTTGCAGGTTCTGGTTCCTCTATTTTCTCATCCTTTTCCTCTTCTTCTTCATCTTTTTCTTCGTTGTCCTCGGTTATCATTTGCATTTTGGCTATCCTCTTCTTTCCTTTGTTTACCGCCTGTGGAAGCTTTATGCTTAGTTCAATTCTCACCTTAGCTTCATCATATGTTCCAAAATATGGGGCTTTGGGATTGACAGGCTGATTAAGAAGAGCTTCAATGATATTCTTGGTTTCATCAATATTTACCTCATAAGGAAGAGGTTTTACATATACAGTCCTCGGTTTAGCTGCTTGAATATATACATTGTCACAATCCACCATAAAAAAAATGCCATCCTTGTAATCTTCCACCAGCTTCTGTGGAATCCAGAATCTGTCATTCATTTTCTCTTTGAAAGACTCAAAATAATTATCCATGATGCTTTCAAAATTTTCACCCATTTCTGAGATGTATTCATTTATTTCATAAAGGACTGGCACATCTTTTCTCCATACAACTTTTCCTTTAGAAGGGAAGAATTTTTGAGCATAGAAGAATAAACAGACCAATAAGGATCCAAACTTACATGGATTGTTTTTGGAAGTTTGAATGCTTTCCATGTTTTTGTTAAACTGCTTTAACAATAAGTCTGCTAGGTTAAATGTTAAGTTATTCTTGACCACTTTGTATGCTAGGTCGATAGCTTCACAGGAGACACTATTTTGTTAACTCGATCTATAAATCTTATGGGCAATAATGTGTGTACCAAACTTTAGTTCAGCATCGGTAATGCTGCTAACTTTCATGCCTCTACCGTCCCACTCGGCTAGGGTTTTCTTCTCTAGTTTCGTCCAACCTAGGGTTTTGGTAGTTTTTGCTTTGTTCAACATGGGAAGACCAGTGATTTGATGAATCATCTTCTTTGTGATCTCTATGGGTTGCTCAAGCCAAATCTTACCATCATGTACATGGCTGAGAATGTATCTAACCCATTTATCTTGAAAGTTTCGAGGTAGATGTGCAATGTGAACTAAACCTTTATCTTCCAGATGTTTGTGCTCAGGTTTCAGAATACCATCCACACACAGTTCTTCACGCACAGTATCTAATTCTAGGTTCCCCATTTCATGAATTGAATAGTTGAAATGATTGCGAATATCGTTAATAAGTAGTACCTTAGGAGGAATCTGAGATTGAGCTCCGTTCGGATCTAGGGCTGCTGCAATTGCGGGCACGATCTTGAAATCTGGTGCTTTCCATTCCCCTTGGACTAACATATCAGATCCTTTCTTCACTGAGGTGCTGGATGATGCCATGGTAGCTCACAGAAAATTCCTTTCGCAAAAGTATTGAATCATTGGGTTGCTCTTGAAATTTTTTGCTCTCAAAGTGCTAAAGGTTCGCAGTGAAGAATGAGTTCGATTACTTGCCTTTTTTTTACAACTCTGTCATTAATGCTCAGTACAAATTAGGGTATGAATTCCAATAGACTCTCACCCACTAAGAATTAATTGCTCGGTAAAGACTTCGCAACTTGGTGAACTTGAGAATTCATATTGCTCTGACCTCGCTCGGTAAAGACGGGTACCGACCTTTCTCAATAAAGACTGATACCGACCTTCCTGTGATCTTACTGCATCTTGTATGCTGATTTAGATCTTTCTTTTAATTCGGTTCTAGAACTGCTTGAGATTGGTCTATGAGAATACAGTTCCAGTGCTTTCTTGGAAATTTAGTTTGAGTTGGTAGAGCCACCCATTCCATTACTTGGACTGGTTTTCTCGGTAGATTTAGGAATCCATTTTTGTCTCACCTATTTCCTGACCTTAGTTGCTTCATTCTTCTTTCCATCTTCAACTTCACTAGCATTCATGCAGTTTCTGGCTATGTGACCGAGTTTAGTGCATTTGAAGCATCTTACGGTAGTATCTCTTTTCCTTAGATGATGTTTTATGTAATTCATGCCAATGTGTCCATATTCTCCACAGTAATGACATCTACACCAGGTGTTGTAGTCCCATCCAAACATTGCTTTCATGATTTGTTCTGCTGGATTGAATGTCTTGGATCAGCACTCGGATGCTTTGTGACCTTGTTTGTTGCATTTGTGACAATTACCTCTGAATCTTGGGTTTTCCCTGCATTCATTTGCTTTGTGACCAGGTTGATTGCAGCTGTAGCATTTTCCATTAAATTATGCTTTTTCATTATTCCAACATTTATTTGAAGTATGTCCTATTTTACCATAGTGATTACAAGTAGGTTTTTGATTTCTTTGAGTACCTTGCTTAGAGGATTCGCCTTCTCCTTTGTATCCAAGTCCTGCTTTTCCTTTTTGCCTATGAAGATTTCGCTCATACAGCTGATTCAAGTCTTCTTGGCTTTTCAGCATTCCTTCATTGATTTTTTTTTCAGCGTTTAGGTCATCCACCAATCTTAGATTGATTTCCTTTTTAGATCTTAGTTCTTCTCTTGTGCTTTCTATTTCTGATCTTAGATTCATAATTTCCTCATTTGTATGAGAGATCTGATCAATTAGGTTTTCTAGCTGAAGGGTTTTATTTTGGACTTCAATGTTCCTTCCATCTAATTCATCTTTCAACTTGTTTCTTTGTTCCAAGATCTCACAAAATCTTGTAGAGTGTAGCTCTTGTTCTCTTTTTAATTTTTTTACTTCTTCCTGCAGAGACCCATTCTTTTCTAGGAGTTCTTTGACAACATTGTTTGCTTCATCTGAGCTATTTGAGGGAAAAAGATCTTCAATCTTTTCTTCAATGTAATTCTTATCATTCATCTAATTTTCAACTTCCTTCCTTCTTCTTAGGGATTGGGAAAGATGTTCTTTTGCTTCTTTAAGTTTAGCTATGGCCATTTCTAGATCTAGTTTTTCATTTTAATTCACCTTGTTCAGTTTGAATACCTCCATTGTCCTGGATCTTTGCTCAAGCTAGTTAAGCTTTGTCTTGAGAACCAATGCAGCTCTAATACCAATTGTTGGAAATATTTAAGAATTAACCGAGTTACTGAGAGGGGAGGGGTGAATTAGTAACTCCAAATTTTCTTTCAATTAAAGATGAATTAACATGTAATTTACTTTAACCTTTGCATACAGAAAGCATGAAACTTAAAAGCATTCACAATAATGACACATAGATTTGGTTACCCAGAAACCTTCCAAAAAGAAAGTAAAACTGGGGTGGGGATGAAACCCACAAAGCTTTAATACTGTAGAATAAAGTTGGCCGGTTAAGGCTTACAATTTGATCACTTTTGATGATCTGCCCTGTTAGGAGCAATAAGGATTGCTAAATCTAGCCTGTTAAAGGATTTACAAACATACAATGAAGTATGAACTCAGTAAAGAGATTTTACAAAAGACTGTTAAGTCTACCCAGTTAAAGGATTTAGTACTGATTCACCTGTTAGGATGAAACAGTAGATCTCTTGCTTTGCAACTGGATTGTTGATTGAGATTCGCTGATGTACTGATCACCTTCTGTGATGAATTTGTCTCTGCTGTTCCTTATACTGCTGAAGCCCTTTGTAATTTGCTTATCTCTGCCTTTCTTTCTTTTTCACATATATGCTTTCTTGCATTCTTCTTGACATTTTTACAACATTGTTTATATACAAGTCTTAAACAATTAATTACAATTACAATTACAAAGTCAGCTTGACAAATAAACATAAGTGCTACTAAGTCGGCCCAAGTATGGTTACACGGTTCCTTCAAACTAACTCGGTGACTTTCTGATACTCGGCGTCCACTGCATTACTCGGCATCATCATGCACTTGGTAGAAGTGAAGGCACGGTTCATACTGACCACTCGATAGGTTTTGAACTCGGTAAATACTGGTGACTCGGTAGACATGATGTTACTCGGTTTACACTGTCCTGCTCGGTTTGCACTGTCTGCTCGGTTTGCACTGTCTGCTCGGTTTGTACTGTGTGCTCAGTTTGCACTGAGAATGCAAATAAGTGTTGTCACTAGTGGAAATTCTGCTTAATGCCAACAGAAAAACATGTAGGTGATCAAAGAAGAAAATCTAAAATGAGTGTACTTTACTTTCTTGATCTTCTCCAAGTTCTCAAATAACTGAATTCTCAAAATCTCACACATGTCAACAGGCTTCCTCTCAACACACATCAAATATGCTATGTGTACCATTCCAGCTGCCATGTCATCTTCTCTAGAACTTCAACAAAATTTAGTAGTCAAAATCTTACATAGATACCTTACATCATCTTGTTTTATCTTGCTTATAACTATACCTCTACCATTGTATGTTGATCTTGTGTTATCAATCACAATCTTCCTCATGTTCTTTTCATTCAGGGGAATAGCACCAACTTTGGATAAACCAGTGACATCATGAATTAGGTTTGCAGTAATATCAATTACTCTATCCTCTAACCAAAATTTACCATTGTGAATCTTCCTCAAAATGATCTTAGTACATTCCTCATCATCAAATTCATATTTCATTGAGTACTTCATAATTTCATTGTCCTCTAGATGTTCATATCCTTGTTTTATTGACATGTCTTGATTATACAACTTTTGATACTCAGTAGTGAAATCACTTTCCCTTAGGGTTTCAAATTTATATCCAAGATATCCTTTCACATTCTCTAAATGTAAAACTCCATCTGGTACGGATGATAGGGTTAAACTAGCATCAACTTCCAAGGGTTCAACTGGATCTCTCTTAAGTGTAGGTCTATTCTTATCTCTGATATTATGAATTGAAAATACATCCATGATTCTATATGTTCTCTTATACTGATTCAAAGACTTAGTCAGATAAATACCTCAAATTCACAAACTTAGGGTTTCACAGATTCGACGCTTCAAACTTTCACCAAATCACTGCAAATCACTTCAATTCACTTCATAATAAAAATAACTTCAATCTCAACCTTTTATCACTTTGCATTTACTCCGATCTGACATTTGCATTCAATTTTTTGCACTGATTTCCAAAAAGTTGTTTCTTTTAACCATAGCATTAGTATATAACATGAAAAGCCTTCATCTAACTGTGCAAAACTTAACTCATTCAAAATTTAATTCTACACTAATTCTAAGTTCCTAATATACTGAAATTCACATAATTCAAGTGCTTAAAGAAAGACTAGGTAAGGGTTCATTCTTACCATTAGATACTTCACCTTTCTGATTACCTTTGACATTCAATATGCCTCCTTGATCTGTGCCTTTAACAAATTGTACTTCAACTTCATTGCTATAGCAACCTTTCTCTTTGTTTGCTACATTTTCATTCCTTCTTGCATAGTTTCTATGGTTAGGGTTAGGATGATAACCTCCATTTTTCATTCTAGAAAATCTTGCTGAGTGTCCAATCTTGCTACATATCAAACAAATGATTCCATTGGTTCCATAGCTAGGTCCTTGTTGATTGATTTGTGTCCTACAATGTTTAGCAATATGTCCAATCTTGTTGCATCTATAACATACTATTCCATTTATTCTGTTAATGTCATCAGTAGTCCTTTGATCTACATTGTTAGTATTCCTAGGCATTCTACCATTATAATTATTCTCAATAACTTTAGATCTTCTACATTCAATATCTCTATGTCCAAAACCATGACAATTATAACAATAACCATTAAGAGGTTTGAATTGTTTACCTGTACAATCTCTCTTCATATGACCAATAGTATTACAAGAAAAACATCTACCTTTGAATTCTCTTTGCATACCTTTGGATGGTTCATCCTGCTTTGGTGATTCTTGTTGCTTCAGTGATTCTTCTTGCTCTTTAGGTTTGTTCTCATCAATGTTTTCAGATACATTCAAATCTGGTTTCTTGCTTTCATTATCTATCTTCAATGTGTTGAATCCAAGACCACTTTTGTCATAGAATGGTTTCCCATAAGATATTTTCTCATTAATCTTCTCACTATTTGAATATAGTCTCTCAAATTGTTGTTTGGATTGAGTCAATTCAGCATACTGCGCTTTTACTTTATCAAATTTAGATGTTACCTTGTCAAGTTTTGATTTTAGATCTTCATTCTCATTCTCCAAGTTTTCATTCTCAGATCTCAAATTGTTATTTCCATCTTTCAAGCTGAGTTTCAGATTTGCTATCTTCAGTTCATGCTTAAGGATCACATTTTCATTTTCTAAATCATCACAATCTTCAACAAGAATTTTAGATTCCTTCTCAGATTTCAGATCTTCTATTTTTCCTTTCAATTTTTCAATAAAATTCTTTACATCATCATACTATCTTTTCAAAGTGTTTCTTTCATCAGTAAGCATATGAATCTGTTCAAGAGATTCTTCAAGATTATTCTGTAATAGATCCATATCCATAGAGATCTTACTCAAGCTACTAGGCTATCCTTGAATGATTCTTCTCCGAGTAACTAAGCTCAGATACCAATTGTTAGAAATAGGGAATATTGAGAGGGGGGGTGAATCCGTATTCTACAAACTTTATCTTTTGCCCACTTACGAATATAACAGATTATCTTTATACATGCATAACATAAGAAACTAAACAATATGGATAACAATAAAGAGCTCATAACACATGATATGTTCTTGAGGAAACTCTGGCCAAGGGAAACCCCTAGTGGGGATGGTACCCACAAAGATCCACTAATCAAAAGATATCCTATTAAGGATGTTGACCCTGTTAGGAGCCTATTACAATCATATAGTGTATCAGTCCTGGTTAAGGGACTGTTATACACTGAGTTTGTGCCTTTGTCTCAAGCTCTCTTGGTATTGATAACTTAGTATAACATGGGAATCATCTCCAAGTTGTGGGACCTTTTCTAACCGAGATGAGACCTCCAAGTTCTAGGCTAGTTCCTCTTGGATAATCACCTTAATTTGCTTCTAGACATGAAAGTAAACTCTTGAGGGAAAGGGATAGAAGGAGTGCTTGTAAGGGAAATGACTTGAAAGCAAACTAACTACTAGGTGATGCACTGAAAATAGGGTTTGGATCTTAGTATGTAGGATGAAATCAAGTGAACAATACAGGTCTAGGAGATCACAACTCACTAAATAGGCTTGCATAAGTATTTCATAGGAGGGCCTAAACATAGGGCACAACTTATGACCTACAAGAAAACATCCACTTCTGCAACTCTGTGTAGGATTGAGACAAGACTATTAGGGGGTTGAAGTATACCCACAAAACATCAAAATCAGATCAAACACAGTAACACACAATAATTGTAGAAAGAGAGGGGGATCAGGAACCTTGAAATATCACTTCAAAACATACATATACTTCAATTCAATAAGAGAGAATACAAACAAGGAAGCATAGGGACATGAGAAATTGTCACAAAATACCTCTGTAGTGTTTGGATAATCAATGGTAGATTACAAGAGTAAAAGAACAGAGGGTAGGAGAAATACCATAGATAACCTTCTGAGAAAAGTGAATTCTCTTTACAATTGTCCAACTCCCTGAGCACCAAGGGTCAAAAATACAATATATACATCTCAACTACCTGCAGGTAGGAGTCAAAATTAACCTAACTAGGGTTACAGATCCACAATAATATCAAACCCTAAAGGTACACTGCTAACCCATCATGAAAATCTCTGAGAACCGGTCATCAGATTAGATCTTTCTCTTTGTGTGCTGATCCTGTATTGAGCCCTCCTACAGACACAACAACCTCGACCTATCTACCCACCTACAACTTTGCTAAGCCATGAAGGCTTCAAATCTGATCTTATTTCCCTAGAATAGGTACTACTTGCAAAGGTGGCACCAACTCTTTTCATCACTTCTTAGCATGGGAACATGGCATAGTACCCTAAAATGCTGACCAATGGTCACCTCCATCACCCTCTCAACCACAACCATCCTAAGAATTAAACTCCCAAGCTAACCGATGTTGTGCATGGCCAAAAGAATCTAAAATCCCTAGCAAAACCCTCACAGAGATATTCAAATTTGAATATTAACAACTAGCAGATATATTTTAAAATGTGACCGTTGATGCAAAATCTTCCTAGTAGATGAACGACCTAGATGCACCTTTTAAAATAGTCTAAAAACCTCCCTAACAAGTCAAATGCCACCATGGAATTCAGCAACCAATATAAAATGAGCAAATCAACATCTCTGGCAAGTCACCAGACCCACATCCTTGAGAACACCATTGGATGGCTGTTGTTATACCACCATCATAATGATCAAGCATTTTGAGCCTCCAGTATAATGACAGCTATGAGATCTAATCATGTTTTACCTTCTTTAGAAACTCCTGACCCCACGGGCCCACTGACATCAGCCACATTGCACATCAAACAACCAATCAAACTTTGCCATTTCGGATACACATTGCATTTGTCTCTAACATAGGACCCACTGATAGAAGCTAGGTGATAAAGAAAGATCCATGGCTGTTGCTATATCACCATGATAAAACACATGCATCTTGAACCTCTAGAATAATGATGACCACACGATTAAGGTGGAACTTCACTCGCCAAAGAAAATGGCCCCACTAACATCCTACAGAATCACTAGACCACTGACAAATCAGGAGCTGCCAAATAAGGTGAGGTGGCACTGGTCCCACTAACACATTGGACTCTATAGGCAGAAGAAATTGATGATCATCGCAAGATCTCAAGGAATCTTCTGACCCTATGAGATCATGCGACAACTGTCAGATTAAGAATCTTGACCTGGCTGCTTGAAACAAGACTGCCAACAAAATAGTAACTGCTTGCAGGATCCCTGAGTGTTAAGGAGTTAACCACTAGGAATTAGAGACTTGGCAACTGAAGTGTTTATAAAGGCATGTGCAAATTGGATGACTTAAGTGGCTGGAAAAAAGTAACTACAAATTATAACAAGGCCAAAGGGTTTTAGGGCCTTTTTTGTAATTTTTTGGATATAACGGCTACTTTTCCAAACTTTTCAACTGCAAACAAGGGAGATAAAAAATTTGCAGAGGCCGGAGAATAGGAGATAAATTCATGAAAATTTCATGGATGGTAGACAAGATGAAGACAAAGGCTTGGTGATGATTTTCAGCCAAATTTGCATGCACAGGGAAATTATGGTAACATTTTGGTGATTTCTGCTGGATGTCAGCCTGGTAGACATAAGAAACCAGTGACCTTAACAATCCATTAGGCATGGAGTCATCAAAATTTCAAAATTCTCTCAAAGTGGCAGAACTAGAACTATGCTCAGAGCATTTCATGGAAAACAAGGAACTAAACTAGAAAGCAAGGAAAGAAAAACAGGGGAACTTTACAAAATTTATAGAGAGGGGTTAACCTTAAAACAAGGCTTCAGGTGGAAACCATTTATAGAGATAGGTAGGGGAACTCCTTCCACATTTGATAGTTGAAAAGCATTGGGCCCCTTGCATTCTATTATAACAAATGGTCCACCCCAAAAGGAGTCAAATTTTGTGTGTCTGCCAGGTCTTGACCTGAACTCATCCCATTTGAGGACAATATCCCCAACCTTGAAATTTCTAATTGTAGCCCTTCTATCAAAGCTCTTCCTTGTCTGAATTTGATGGAATTCCATATCCTTAATGGATTTATCTCTGAGTTCTTCCAATTCCATCAATTGAGCGTATATGATCTGTAAGGGATCCTCCTCATCAAATAGGGCATATTGAGTAGCCAAGTCTAGAGCTGGTAATTCAATTGAAATGGACAACTTAGCCTCCTTACCATATACTAGCACATAAGGAGAATTACCAATGATTTTCTTTGGGGTAATTATGTCTAACCACAATGCAGACCTCAACTTAGTATGCCAATCTCTCTGATTACCTTGCAGGGTCTTCTTGATTATCCTAATCAAGTTCTTATTTGTGGATTTTGCCAAACCATTACCTTGGGGGTAATAATTTGAACTGATATTCAGATAGATGCCATTCTTGACTGCCCACTCTGAGGCTTTGAGGCCTATGAATGCTAAGGCATTATCTGAGATGATGGAATCAAGAGTGCCAAACCTATGAATCAAATCATCATAAAAGCTTAGGACAGCACTCTCATTGGATTCTTTCAATGCAATTTCTTTTGTCCATCTAGTGAAATAATCCATTGTAGTAATTATCCATTTATGGCCTACAATAGATGGGGGATTGATCATACCAATGAAGTCTATAGACCACTTCATGAAAGGTTGCTCTGTTCTGATTGGTTGTAGGGGCAAGGCTACAAGCCTTTCTTTTCCTACAAACATGGCACACTTGATGCATTTTCTGACATAATCATGGCTATCTTTGAAGATAGATGGCCAATAGTATTGATGAAGGGTGCTCCCCTTAATACCACAAACACATAACAGAAATAGAGAAACAACAACAATAATATGCAAGAACAGAAAATTGGCTTCTTATTATCTCCACAAATGTGGAATTACAAACTTTCAGAATTACAATATGCAAAGCCACATGGGCATTCCTTACAATATTCTGTAGGACAAAGCCTCGAGCTATTACCCAGATCTACTACCTAGAACTATTCTGAACTGCCTAAGACAATAATACAGCCTTCCTTATATAGGCAATTTTCCACCGCCTGGGAAGGTTCCAGAATTTTAGCCAATAAGGCCGACCAAACTTAGAATTATTTTATTTTACATATTATTACATCATAGTCGGCTCAAGATAACCTTTGAAACCCGAACAGAAATTTTGAAGAAAATTATTTTCCGCCATTTCGGGTGGCCCAACTTTCGAAAACCATAAGTCATCACCAGTTGACCCGATCGGCTATTATAACCCCATTTCAGAAATGCCACAAAGCGCTCTACAAGCATGATTGGCATAAGTGCCCATCACCCAAATTTTCAACCTCATCCGGGGCCTCTAAAGCCTTCAAAACTAAGTTCAAAGTTTCTGTACCCTGCTGCCAATACCGAAAATCTTCAATATCTTCCAATATACACTTGATCGGATAATGAAACTTTACTGGCAGACTAAAATGACCAAAATGAACCTCCAAGAAAGAAATCATATCATTCTGAGCACATACAAAAATTACCAAAAATAGTAACTTTCCATAAATAGCAGCTCTGCACAAAATAGCCCTTACTGAATATAAAAATAGAAATATTTTTGGGTGATGCAAGATTGCTCTTACACCCAGGATGCTCCTGCATCAGACACCCAGGGTAATTTGAGAAGTGACCCTATCATGACTCAGGTGTGCAGAGGAAAACCAAGACGGTTAACCTCCTCCTTTGTTAGCCACGATGAATCTTCAATAGGTCATCCTTTCCATTTGACCAAATACTCTTCATATGTCCTGTTCCTTGTACTTCTACCAACACGACTGTCCAGTATGTCTTCAATCTCCTTGGTATCTGAACTACTTGCTGGAATACTCCACTGTGCTGTTGCAACCTCATCTTCAAGACCTCCTTCATGATACTCTGTCAAATCTGAAATGTTGAACACTGGTAAAATATTCAGCTCACTAGGTAATTCTACCTCATATGCATTTCCCGAATCATGCTTCTTCAATATCTTACATGGTCCAAACTTTTTCATTTTCAGCTTGTTATATGTACCAACTGGAAATCACTCCTTCCGCAAATGAACCATGACTTCATCACCAACCTAAAATTCCTTATACCTCCTTTTCTCATCTGCCTTAGCCTTATACTATGCGTTCATCTTGGTAATATGCTTCCTCACCACCCCATGGATGTTCTTCAAGTGTTCTGCAAAATCTTCAGCTTCAGCACTACTTATTTCTCCTTTATCTATCTTCCTCAATTCAGATACATTTCTTGGACTACTTCCATATATAATCTGGAATGGTGATTTACCAGTGCTCCTATTGATAGAATTATTGTATGCAAATTCCGCCTGTGGCAAAATCAAATCCCATCCTGTTGGCTTATCTCCAACCAAACATCTCAGCAAATTTCCCAAACTCCTATTCACCACCTTTGTCTGTCCATCAGTTTGTGGATGATGTGATGAACTGAACTTCAAATCTGTCTTCAACTTCTTCCACAACGTACACTAGAAATATCCAACAAACTTAGTGTCCCGATGTGAAACTATGGTCTTTGGCAAACCATGAAGTCTCACTACTTCTCTGAAAAACAATTCTGCTACATGAACAACATCATTAGTCTTCTTGCAGGGAATGAAATGTGCCATCTTTTTAAAATCTATCAACCACCACAAAAATTGAATCATGTCCCCGCTGAGTCCTCGATAAACCAAGAACAAAGTCCATGCTGATATCCTCCCAAGGCTTCTCTGGTATAGGTAATGGCTGATACAACCCTGTATTTTGCTTCACTCCTTTCACCATCTGACATATTCTGCAACTCTGTACAAACTTCTTCACATCTTGCTGCAACTGTGGCCAATAGTAATTCTCACTAACCAAAGAAAGGGTTTTGTCACGACCAAAATATCCAGCCAATCCTCCGCTATGCTTCTCCTTGATGAGATTCTCCCTCATAGAACTTCGTGGAATGCACAACTGACTCCCTCTGAATAGCATATCATCCTAGATGATGAAATCCAACCATTTTGTCCTATCTAGAGTAACAGGTTCTGTATAAGCTTTCCAAGCTTCACCAAAATCAGGATCCTCTGGATACAAATTCTTGAGTTCCTTGAACCCAACCACTTCAATCTGCATTTCTGTCAGCAATAGTTACCTTCTGCTAAGAGCATCTGCAACCCTATTAGACTTTCCACTCCTGTGTTTCAAAACAAATGTATAACTCTGCAAAAACTCAACCCATTTCAGATGCCTTTGATTCAATTTTCCTTCACTATTCAAATATTGCAAAGCTTGATGATCAGTATACAAAACAAACTCTTTAGGAAGAAGATAATGTCTCCACTTCTTTAATGCCTGAACTATAACATAAAATTCTTGATCATAAACAGAATATTTCCTCTTGGCATCATTTAGCTTCTCACTGAAATAAGCAACAGGTTTACCTTCTTGGCTCATAACAACTCCTATTGCAGTACCACTAGCATCACAATCTACTTGAAACACCTTATTAAAATCTAGAAGTGCTAAAAAAGGTTGTTCTGTATCTTTTTGTTTCAACAATTGAAAACTCTTTTCTACCCCATTAGTCCACTTAAACTCTTTTCTATCCCCTCTCATTGTTTCAGTCAAGGGTCCACAAATACTGCTAAAATTTCTGATAAACTTTCTGTAAAAGCTAGCCAAACCATGAAAAGATCTTACCTCAGTAGCACTCCTTGGAGTAGGCCATTCAAGGATAGCATGTACCTTCTCTGGGTCCATTTTTAGACCTTCTACTGAAACTACAAATCCCAAATACACTAACTCTTTCTTCACAAAACTCCACTTCTTCAAATTAATCAACAATTTCTCATCTCTCAACTTCTCAAACACCATATGAATATGCATCATATGTTCCTCCAATGTCTTGCTAAAAATCAAAATATCATCTAGGTAAACAATGACAAACTTACCCAAAAATTCTTTTAGAACCTCGTTCATGAGCCACATGAAAGTGCTCGGTGCATTGGTTAGCCCAAAAGGCATGACTAACCACTCATACAGTCCTTCCTTTGTCTTGAAGGCAGTCTTCCATTCATCTCCTTCTCTGATCCGAATCTGATGATATCCACTTTTCAGATCTATCTTTGAGAAATACACAGCTCCACTCAAATAGTCCATAATATCATCCATTCATGGCAATGGAAACCTGTACTTGATTGTGATCTTGTTTATTGCCCTAGAATCTGTACATATCCTCCATTCTCCATTCTTCTTTGGTGCTAATACTACTGGTACAACACAGAGACTTAGACTCTCATGGATCAAGTCCATCTGATGACTGATCTTTCTAACTGGTGGTAATCCATCAGGCACGTTATCGGATACAATATCCTAAAACTCATTCAACAAATCTACAACTTCTACAGGAACATCTTCTACTTCCTCTTTACCAGCTTTTGGAATTAAAGAAAAACATACATGCTCATGCCTCATACCATCTAGGAAATTTATTCCATCAACAAAAGTTATCCTTGCATTACCACATACCTTTTCTTTGGTCTCCTTCAATGGCTTTAGCTTATGCCGCACTCCATCCTTTGTCAAGGAATAGGTATTCACACGGCCATTGTGTACAACACATCTATCAAACTGCCATGGTCTACCCAACAACATATGACATGCATCCATAGATATGATATCACACAATACCTCATCTTGGTATCTGCCAATCTTGAACTTCACCAGGCATTTTTCATTGACCATGACCCTGTGGTCATCCTGTACCCAGGAAATCCGATATGGATGTGGGTGTTTCTATCTCTTGAGCTTCAACTTTGTCACCATCTCTTCTGACACCAAATTGTCAGTACTTCCACTATCAATAATCACATCATAACATTTACCTTCACACTTGTACCTGGTGCAAAACAGGCTCCTCGTTTGTTCAGGTTCATTCTCATCACTCAGCAAGACTCTTCTATTAATTAGCATTTCTCCTCTTTTAGCATCTTCAGAATTTGACGATCTAGCATCTTCATCTACATGTGCAACTCTGGCCTGGCCTTCATTTCTCCTGTCTATTCTGCCTTGCTGCTGAGGACATTCAAATGACCTATGACCTTCTTCTCCACAGTGAAAACATGTTCCACGGAAGCCACCTCTTCCAGATCCTTGTTCTCTTCCTCTTCCTCTCTGATCTCTATTATTCTGATCCTGGAAGTGATTGGAATTATTTCCTCGCTGATTCTGACTGCTACTGGCCTCATCCTTCTTTTTCGGATCTTCATTTCGGCCACCATATGATCGTCCACCATGACCTCTTCCATTTTGTCTGCTCTCAAACTTCTTGTTCAGCTTTTCCTCTACTTTTAGGGAAAACTGGTATGCCTCTTCAATACTGTTCATTCGAACCAGATTCAGCTCCTCCTAGATGCTTGGCCTTAACCCATTAAGGTATCGGGCAACTTTCTCCTTATCAGCTTCTGCATGGCCTGTTCTGATGAGAAGTCGATAGAACTCCTCTGTATACTCATGAACAGATCTTCCTGCTTGCTTCAAACTCTGCATTTTCTTTAGTAGGTCAAGCTCATAATCAACAGGAATGAACTATCGCTTCAATTTATCCACCATCCGATCCCATCTTGTGATTTTATCTTTCCCTCTTCTATTTCGCTCCAATTGAATTTCTTGCCACCAGATCTTCGCATGACCTTTCAATCTAGCCTTCGCAAATTTGACCCTATCAGGATCTTCAACATCTTCATACTCAAAATATTCCTCACATTCATTGGTCCAGTCGATCAATTCCTCTGGGTTAAGATTTCCAGAAAATGTAGGAACCTCAATCTTAGGTCTTTTTCCAATCTTGGAAATCGCCCAAAAAAGTCTTTCTTCCTCCTGGTTCACAATTTCAACTTCTCCTTCTTGATATTCTTCTTCGACTTCATCCTCACTTTCATCTCTGACATTAAGATTCATTCTTCTGTGAATCTCTTCTTGCAATGCTCACACTTGTCTCTGCAGCTCTCTAACCTCAGGTGTCACAGCACCAGGTCTTCCGCCACGTTCTCTTCGTGGAGGCATTTTTGCGATGCACGCTGAAACCCTAACCACGGTCCTGGTGCAAACTGCCTCATAGTCGGTGATCTATTTACACACTCAAGAACCCCTACTCTGATACTACTTGATGAAGGGTGCTCCCCTTAATACCACAAACACATAACAGAAATAGAGAAACAACAACAATAATATGCAAGAACAGAAAATTGGCTTCTTATTATCTCCACAAATGTGGAATTACAAACTTTCAGAATTACAATATGCAAAGCCACATGGGCATTCCTTACAATATTCTGTAGGACAAAGCCTCGAGCTATTACCCAGATCTACTACCCAGAACTATTCTGAACTGCCTAAGACAATAATACAGCCTTCCTTATATAGGTAATTTTCCACCGCCTGGGAAGGTTCCAGAATTTTAGCTAATAAGGCTGACCAAACTTAGAATTATTTTATTTTACATTTTATTACATCATAGTCGGCTCAAGATAACCTTTGAAACCTAAACAGAAATTTTGAAGAAAATTATTTTCTACCATTTCGGGTGGCCCAATTTCCGAAGACCATAAGTCATCACCAGTTGACCTGATCGGCTATTATAACCCCATTTTGGAAACACCACGAAGCGCTCTAAATCTTGACCAACGCAAGCACCTGTCACCCAAATTTTCAACCTCATCCGGAGCCTGTAAAGCCTTTAAAACTGAGTTCAAAGTTTCTGTACCCTGCTGCCAATACTGAAAATCTTCAATATCTTCCAATATACACTTGATCTGACAATGAAACTTTACTGGCAGACTTATATGACCAAAATGAACCTCCAAAAAAGAAATCATATCATTCTGAGCACATAGTAACATTCTGAACCAAAAATAGTAACTTTCCATAAATAGCAGCTCTGCACAAAATAGCCCTTACTGAATATAAAAATAGAAATATTTTTGGGTGATGCAAGATTGCTCTTACACCCAGGATGCTCCTGCATCAAGTATCCAGCCCTCATGATCTTAAAAGTAGTAGTCCTAGGAGAAAAGTGACCTCTAGAAGGTCCATCATGAAACTCAAATAGGATGTCTGCTACCTTTTCTAAATCTATGCATCTTAAAAGGACACCATTATGATCCTTTTTAAAAAGAACATCATTTATCAGCACAAAAAGAATAGATTGTAACCTATAACACTTTCTTTTGGCTGAATCTAGGCCTGCAGGACATTGTCCTATCCTCAAGTAATTGATCATGCTAGGCAACCAACTCATTGCCTTGGCTTGTTCTTTTATAGAATGCACCACCAGAGATGCATCCACTTGCTCTAACTTCTTTGAAATTTCATCCTCTACCAAATGCTCACAAACACCTCTTCCTCTAACTAGCTTGGTAGTTTGAATATCAAGGTCATATTCCATCACCTTGGTGATCCAACCAGCTCTTTTCTCATTTAGGTCTTTGGAAAGAAAAAACTCTTTGACACTTGGATGAGTAACCTTCAAGTGTACCCTACTATGAGTCAACAAATATCTGAACTTTTTAAGGCTCTTCACCATAGCAAGTACATGTTTCTCTACAAAAGAGTATCTATGTTCATACTCTTCCAAACCTTTGCTAAAGAAAGCAATAGGCTACTGCAATCCATCTGAATTTTCTTGAGTCAACATTGTAGATATGGTATCCTGACCTCCATAAGCATAAAGGATAAAATCCTTACTGAAATTTGGGTTTAGGAGAGTAGGGGCTTCTATTAAGGTCTCTTTGATAGCTTGGAAATGGACTCTACCTTCTTTGGTCCAACTAAAAGTTGAACTCTTCTTTAACATGGTTGTTAAGGGCTTTAGTAAATCTGCAATGTTAGACAAGAATCTCCTAACAAAATTAATCTTTCCTATGAAAGATTGGAGACTTTTCTTATGATGTGGTAGGGGTAGCTCTAGGATAGCTGAAATTATTTCAGGATCTATTGTGATCCCTTCTTTGGATACTACATATCCCAATAGTTTTCCCTCATGGACTGCAAACACACATTTCTTGGGATTAAGAGATATCCCAAATTCTCTACACCTTTCAAAAATCTTCCTCAAATGTTTGATATGGTCTGCTGCATGTTTAGAATAGATAGTTATGTCATCTAAGTATGCCAACACAAATTTGTACATCAGTCTCTTAAAGGCCATATCCATCACCTTTTGAAATGTAGCACCTACATTTGACAAACCAAAGGGCATCTTTTGATAAGCCATGGTTCCCCACTTGGTTGTAAATGCAATCTTATATTGATCCTCTTTATTTACTAAGATCTTATTGTATCTTGAATAGCCATCCAATAATGAAAATCTCTCAGATCTAGAGACACATTGTAAGACTTGTTCCATAGAGGGTAATGGATGTCGATCCTTTAAAGAGGCCCTATTAAGATCCTTGAAGTCAACACATGACCTCAGCTCCCCATTCTTCTTCCTAACAGGAACAAGCTTGGAAATCCAACTAGTATGCTTAATGGGGTAGATGATACCACTCTCTATCAATTTGAGCACTTCTTTATGCATAATTGGCTCAAGCTTAGGATTAATAGGCCTCTACTTTTGCGTCACTAGTTTGGCATTAGGTTCTAATTTAATAGTGTGCTGAGCAAGGGCTGGATCAAAACCTTTGAGATCCTCATATTGCCATGCAAAAATATCACTGGATTCTTTGAATAGTTGAGTGTAAGTCTACTTCTCCAATTTAGTGTTCACTTTTCCAAATTGTAAGCTCCTACCTGGTTCCAACTCTAGTTCAACACAATGTTCTTGTTGGACTACCAGGCCAGCTTTGCTTTTCTTAACTTCATCATCCTTGTCGAAGATAGTCTCTGAAGTGACAAGACCTCTAGGCATCTTATTGGACTTGAGTTGTATCACTTGATCACCATAGTTTTGTGATAACCTATCTTGATTATGCCTTGAAAAAACATCCTCTTCAAACAAGAATTGCAAAATTTGTTCATCATTGTCGAACACTTGCCAATTGACATCATTATCAGGAATAGAGGATCTGACAATCACTTTGATATGTTGTTGATCTATTTTTCTTGAAACACTATTTGGAATGTCATCCTGAGAGCCAACAATAGCTAACCTATCTACATTTTGATTTAACTTTCTAGGGATAGCAACAATATTGAAAGCATGGAAATCTTCAATTGCATCCCAAACTCTATGTATATATGCTTTCATAGTGTCATTTTTGGTTGCACTTATCCCTCTTACTTGGCTGACAACTAACACACTATCACCATAAACTTTTAAGGCCTTAAGCCCTCTTTTTCTAGCCCATTCTAGTCCATTGACTAGGCTTTCATACTCTGCAATATTGCTAGTGCAGGAGAAACTGAATCTAAAGGTAGTATAATACCTTTCTCCTTTTGGGGACACTAGCATGGCACCACCACCAAAACTATGTCTACTTCTAGCTCCATCAAAAAATAGTTCCCAAACCTGAATATTTTGATCCATTGAATCAATACTTTCTTTAAAAAGGCTTGGCTCTGTGACTCCACCTTCTTGTATCAAATAACTTCCCAAACCAAAATCCCAAATAAGCTTTTCTTGGGCCTCTGAAGCTCTTTCATCTAGAAGAATATCAGGGATACTTTCTATCTTGGTGCTTTCTTCACTAATGGTTTGAAAGTCACTGCTATCAAATATAGGGCAGTTCACATTCATGGCATTGGACACATATGGCTCTATATGGTGTGCTACTAATGGTTCTGACTTAAAGGTGACCTTGGTCCCATACCTTGTATGAAATAACATGTGAGACCCATCAGAAGATAGGTAACCTCCTATCTTGGCTGTAAACTCCCTTGAAAGACATATACCAAATAATGCAAGGATATATATATATATATATATATATATATATATATATATATATATATATATATATATATATATATATATATATATATATATATATATATATATATATATATATATATATATATATATATATATATATATATATATATATATATACAGATATACATATATAGATATACGTATATACATTTATACATAAATAGATATATATATGTATGTATGTATGTATGTATATATATATATATATATATATATATATATATATATATATATATATATATATATATATATATATATATATATATATATATATATATATATATATATATATATATATATATATATATATATATATATATATATATATCAAGGAGGATTGAGAAATTAGGACTAGAATGTAGGATTAGACTGGTATCATTGGCCACACCTATAGTGTTGACTGAGGATCCATCAAGTTGGGTAACCTTCTTTTGGAAGGTTTCATATTTTAGTCCTAACTGGTCAGCTACTTTCTTGGGCATTACAGTGCTAGTAGCTCCACTATCTACCATACAATTATGTACTAAAGATTTTACAATGATTAAAGATACATAAAAGGGAGGTGGCTTTGAGTCGCTACCTTGTGTGGCATTGGCCTTGGAGTTGTTACTTGGAGCCTCCTTTTCTTGATCAGTGTTAACCAACACTGGCTTTGCAACTTCTTTTGTAGGTTGAGGAGTTATTACTTCTGACATGGCCTTCTTCAAAATTTCAGGTTGTCCTGCAAGAGCCAAAGAGTGCCACATGGACATGGTGACATTCACCTTCTTCATGTTGTCTACAATATTAAAAGGTGTCACAATGTGTACTCTTTGTTATGTCTTTGGCATGATGGGCTCTACCTCTTTGGAATGCTGGCCTTCTTTGCTTGTAATGACATGAATCTCCTTAGGTGTGATGGGATTAGCTTGCTGCATTGGCTCTACAGATGTAGTGGCTTTGGCATTGGAATTTTCTCTCTCCATGTCTTGAGTTCTTCTTTTTGCTCTTGTAAAGGCAATAAAAGTAGCCTCATCATTGACTCCATTGAAGTCTAGTTGCTCCTAGTTAAAGAGAGTAGCCTCATTCTCTTGTGATTCTTGTTGAGGAATTGACCCACTAGATGAAACCTCTGATTGAGCTTGTGAGGCATTTTGAACCATTAGAGCCTGGTTCATCCATCCATTTGAACATGTAGCCTGATTGTGAGGTTGATTACGAGGAAAACACCATTGAATATCCATAGCCATATTATTTTGAATAGGAACCATATCCCTCACCAGGTTTGTAGAGTTTAGAGGTGTAGGGTTATATGGTTGGAATGGTCTCTGATTTAAACTTTGTCTTTGTCCTTGATAGCCTCCTTGGTATGGTGGCCTATTTTGTTGATAAGGTTGTCCTTGATTCTGATATTGTTGATTAGGATCTTGGACTTTTGTCTGAAATGGTGGTCTAATTCCTTGACCTTGCTTCTTTAGATTTGTTACCTCCTTAGTCAAGGTCTGCAACAAGTTAGTCATTTCTTGCTGACTACTTTGTTGGCTATTCTTTATCTCTTGTAACTCTTGAGAGAAACTTGTCCTCAGCTCTTGACCACTAGTACTAGCTTGAGGTACCAATATGGTGGGAATAGGGATAAATGGGGGTACTTGGGTAGGTGCAATGGGTTGAAGGCTAGGAAAATGGGCATTAGAGGCCTTCTAGCAATCATGACTGCTTGGATCAAACAATTTTCAGCCCTGACAGCTATGTCAAAAGCTTGGGGTAGAGAAGTACCACCCATAGACTAGATCATGATAGAAATTTGACCATTTAGACTTTGTAAATGGTAAAGGAAGGCGTGGTCAGTTGATGGTCTCACTGAGACTGGGATTCTATTCCATATTTTGAGTAACCTACTATTGTAATCTATCATTTGTTCTTGAGGCTCTCTCTTAATAGTTGTTAATTGCTCAACTAGAGACAAATTATTTGATTGATACTTAAAATGCTTACTTAATGCATCCCCTAACTCATCCCAAGAAGTAATAGAACCAACAGTTAGGGTTCTAAACCATTCTAGGGCCTTACCTTTTAAAGAGGCTACTAATAACTTTGTGGCCACATCCTCTTGAGTAATGTTGTGTATGTTGCAGATGGTGGTCACATCTTTGATGTGTTCAAAAGTAGTTGTCTACCCTTCACCTGTGAAATCAGGTATACTCTTAAGTGCCACCAAGGGCATATCATGATGTTGAGCAAAGGCCAATGGACTACCCTGATTTAAGGGTGCAAATGCAAATGGTCTAGCCATTGTAGGTGTTGGAATCCAGAGATTGACAACTATATGAGTTGTATTTGCTACTTGATTGGAATCTTCTTCTAGATCTCTGGTTAGAGATTTGCCTCTTCTTCTAGAATGAAAGGGAAAAGGCCTCCTCTCTAAGGTACCAAGAGGTGTTGATTGAACTCTTCTTGTAGGAGATGTTCTTTGAGTTGACCTGCCTTTGTGACTTCTCCTTGAGGGAAACTCTGAAAATTGGGTAGGCTTTGAGATTCTAGTCTCAATCTTTCTCATAAAACTTTGAACAAGGTAGCCTAGATCTTTGAAATCAGTGGAGTCACCAGATATACTTGGTAGATTGACTTCTAAAATCCTATTTTAAGCAATTTGCATATCAGAGATAGCATATCTTTAACATGAATAACTTCTAGTCCCACTGGGCATGCCAGAATTGTTATACATTGGCACCAAGGTGGGGTATCCTTGAGCTTGAGTCTATATTGATAGTCTGTATGTATTGAACTTCTTTAATCTTTTTGTAGGTCAACCAATAAGAACACCTTTGGACTTCAATCTGATATTGTAGTCCCACCGGGCGTGCCAAAATTGTTATACACTGAGTTTGTGCCTTTGTCTTAAGCTCTCTTGGTCTTGATAACTCAGTATAACATGGGAATCATCGCCAGGTTGTGGGACCTTTGCTAACCAAGATGAGACCTCTAGGTTCTAGGATGGTTCCTCTTGGATAATCACCTTAATTTTCTTCTAGACATGAAAGTAAACTCTTGAGGGAAAGGGATAGAAGGAGTGCTTGTAAGGGAAATGACTTGAAAGAAAACTACCTACTAGGTGATGCACAGAAACTAGGGTTTGGCTCTTAGTATGTAGGATGAAATCAAGTGAACAACTCAGGTCTAGGAGATCACAACTCACTAAATAGGCTTGCATAAGTATTTCATAGGAGGGCCTGAACATAGGACACAACTTATGACGTGCAAGCAGACAACCACTTTTGCAACTTAGTGTAGGATTGAGACAAGACTATTAGGAGGTTGAAGTATACCCAAAAAACATCAAAATCAGATCAAATATAGTAACACACAATAATTTCAGAAAGAGAGGGGGATCCAAAACCTTGAAATATCACTTCAAAACATACCTATACTTCAATTCAATAAGAGAGAATACAAACAAGGAAGCATAGGGACATGAGAAATTGTCACAAAATACCTCTGCAGTTTTTGGATAATCAATGGGAGATTACAAGAATAGAAGACCAGAGGGTAGGAGAAATACCACAAATAACCTTCTGAGAAAAGTGAATTCTCTTTACAATTGTCCAACTCCCTGAGCACCAAGGCTCAAAAAATACAATATATACATCTCAACTACCCATAGGTAGGAGTCAAAATTAACCTAACTAGGGTTACAGATCCATAATAATATCAAACCCTAAAGGTACACTACTGACCCATCATGAAAATGTCTAAGAACCAGTCATCAAATCAGATCTTTCTCTTTACATGTTGATCCTGTAATGAGCCCTCCTGCAAACACAATAATCTGAACCTATCTACCCACTTGCAACTCCACTAAGCCATGAAGGCTTCAAATATGATCTTATTTCCTTAGAAGAGGTACTACTTGCAAAGGTGGTGACAACTCTTTTCATCACTTCTCAGCACGGGAACATGGCACAGTACCCTACAACACTGACCAATGGTCACCTCCATCACCCTCTCAACCACAACTGTCTTGAGAATTAAAATCTCAAACTAATCGATGTTGTGCATGGCCAAAAGAATGCAAAAGACCTATCAAAACCCTCGCAGAGATATACAAATTCAAATATTAATGGCTAGCAGATATATTTTAAAATGTGACTGTCGATGTGAAATCTTACTAGTAGATGAATGACCTAGATGGGCCTTTTAAAATAGTCTAAAAACCTCCCTAACAAGTCAAATGCCACCATGGAAGTCAAAAACCAATAGAAAACAAGCAAATCCACATCTCTGGAAAGTCACCTGACCCACGTCCCTAAGAACACCATCGACTGACTCTCGCTATACCACCATCATAACAATCAAGCATTTTAAGCCTCTAGTATAACGACAGCCATGAGATCTGATCACATTTTACCTTCTTTAGAAACCCCTGACCCCACAGGCCCACTGACATCAGCCATGTTGCACATCAAACAACCAATCAAACTGCGTAATTTTGGATACACCTTGCATTTGTCTCTGACACAGGACCCACTGATAGAAGCTAGGTGATAAAGCAAGATCCATAGCTATCGCTATACCGCCATGATAAAACACCTACATCTTGAACCTCCAGAATAATGATGACCACATGATTAAGGAGGAACTTAACCTGCCAAAGAAAATGGCCCCACTGACATCCTGTCAAATCACTAGACCATTGACGAATCAGGAGCTACCAAATAAGGTGAGGTGGAACCGATCCCACTAACACATTGGACTCTGCAGGTAGATGAAATTGATAATCATCACAAGATCTCAAGGAAGCTTTCGACCCTATGAGATCATATGAAAACCACCAGATTAAGAATCTTGACCTGGCCGCTTGAAATAAGACCACCAACAAAATGGCAACCGCTCACGGGATCATTGAGTGTTAAGGAGTTAACTGCCAGGAATCAAAGACTTGGTGACTAAAGGGTTTATAAAGGCACGTGCAAATTGGATGACTTAAGTGGCTGAAAAAAAGTAACTACAAATTATAACAAGGCCAAAGGGTTTTAGGGCCTTTTTTGTAATTTTTTGGATATAACAGCTACTTTTTCAAACTTTTCAACTGCAGACCAAGGACATAACAAATTTGCAGAGGCCAGAGAATAGGAGATAAATTCATGAAAATTTCAGGGATGGTAGACAAGATGAAAATAGAGGCCTGGGGATGATTTTCAGCTAAATTTGCATGGACGGGGAAATTATGGTAACAGGGACTATAGGCCTTGTTAGAAGCCTCAACCTTGTTAGGAGTTCTCAATACAAAACTTGATTACTAGATGAGCCCACTACCCAAACAAGTAATACAAAATGTATACTGATTAAAATATAGTATTGATTACAACTTCGCATCTATATCTTTCATCGCTATCACAATATACTACTATTGCTTCCTCTTATTACAATTTTCTACCTTACATATTACAATTTAGTACATTACATCTTTATACAAGAATCAAACATAATAACTCTTCCAGTCAGCTTGCATATCTTTATCTAAGAGTAAACATCTAGGATGTTGTCTCTTTATAATGTTAAGTCATTATTTTGACAAGAAAAATAATCCCTTAACTCATTTACTAGTTTGTCTTCAAAATTGCTCTATCAGCTTAAGTCTGTCATAGATAAAATAGTCATAACTATATCTATACAATCCGTACTATCTTACACACTGAGATGGGGTATCCTTAGATATCATAGAGTCTATGTTCAACTGCGTAAACTTTGATCATGCTCCAGTCAACATCACCAACACAAACTGTATTAGGTGCTCTGTTAAAAACTCTAGCTAACACTTAGACAAATCTTGTTTGCCATCTTCCATACTTGCTTTCTACTTTGTGCGATCTTCATGAGGGACATATGTTGCCATAATGACAACATCTAAATACTCACTTCAGCCAAATTGCCAACAAGAACATAAATAGGCTTCATGAAAATCAAATGAATTTTATCACATAACCAAGAGCAATCAAATAAAAATGATGGGACACCATTAATAAACATGAAAAAGAATTGTGAAATGTTATAGAAATAGAAAATCAATCTTTGTCTTAGAATTCATCACCATCTCTAAATTGTTCATCTAGAACATCAAACAATGATCTCTGTCATGAAAGAAATACTTCTTGCACATCTCCAAATAATGAACTATACTAGGTGAGGACACCAATACTAGTTTAGAATATACCATTAGGTTAGTAACAACAAATATTACATAACTGATATTTACCAATCCAAAAACCATAACACTATCATTTCCAGAATTAACCAAAAATTCTATTAAACAATATTCAATCAATCAACTAAAAATCACTCAAATATCAACATAAATATTTTAAACCAATCATGAATGATCTTCACACATTTCTTCAATTATCTGTACCTCTGTACCATCAGGATCTCAAAAAATAAAATCATACTAGTCAAATATCTCTACCAAAGAAATAAAGAACACTATCAAGAATAAGGAAATATGTTTCAATCAATGAAAAACATTAATATCGATACATAAAATATGTTATTCTCAATAATCTTTGTAAAAGTACCAACAACATCCTGACATTATCATCATGAATACTACAATTAGTTGTAAGACTTTATAATATCAAGTAATACAAATGTCAATTTATTTATTTGAACATGTGCTATGGATTCTTTTATTTGCAAATCATTTCCTTTCAATAATTACTCATGGTTCATAATTTCTACTCCAAGTCTCCAGGTCACGAAATTGTGTGTTATTACATAGCCAGGGCATCAAGATACATCTAATGCTCATTTTTATTATTTTGTCTTCTCTAATTCCACTTTTATAGGGAAAGTTAAATTCAATTCGACTAATTGTAAAGAATATCATTTGGTTATATAACATTGGAGATTGCCTAGTTGATAGATCCATCTAAAGAATGATTTAAAAATTATCTTCCAACATTATACATAGGGTTTGCAATTGAATGAATCTATTACCCAAATAAAATAAGGCACTAGTCTTATATCAATCCATAAATATACTTAAACACATAACAAATTATTAGTAGAAGTAGAAGAAGTAAATGAAATATTAATAGTAGAAAATTAGAAGCAATCAAATATTAGAAGAATAAATAGAAGTAATCAAATATAGAAGATTCAAAATTAGCTAAAGTAGTAGTACTAAATAATTGAAGATAGAGATAGTAAGAAACAATATTGGAGAAAGACACAAGTGAATACATGATGCAAGAGCTTTTAGTGGATTTTTAATATTTTAGTAGTTTTTTTTTAGTTTTTTTAGTTTTTTAGACAAAATATATTTTTTTAATAACTTTGAAATCTTATTTCCAAATTTGAAGGTTAGTTGGCCATTCATCTTATATTAGTTTTAGGAAGCTTCATGGAAAAATTCAGCTTTTTAGTTGTTTTAAAAATGACTAAAAATGGAAAAAATATAGTTTTATGAAAAACTGCCAAAAATGGTAATTTTGAATTTGTACTTAAATTAGTGATTTCTCTCATTGTAAAAACATAATAATTAGAAGAATAATAAAGAAGGGTTGTAATTCTAAAAATATTTGATGTTTTTTCTCTCTAATGTTTATGTTAATTGTTAAAGGAATTTTGGTTGCATCATCTGGTATCAGAGCTCAGAATGTTTGGACAAGAGAGTTTTATGTTTGTGCAGGTTGAAAAGAGAAGTTGGATGCCAAAAGAATAGGTATGGAAGAGAAAATACCTAGGTGAGGCAAAGACAAAGTGGAAGAAAGGTTAAAAGCACTTGAATGAAGAGATGGATTTTTTGAAGAGGTGCTTGTAGAGTGAGGGCTCACTAAAGAAGAAATAAGAAAAAAAAGAGAAGAGGAAAGATATAAGTATGAAGAACAAGGAAGATGACAAGAAAAGTTTAGAACAGTTTAAGAAGGAGGTACAAATGTTGGATCAAGCCTTAAAATAATTAGCAACAAGATTTTCCCTAGAGATGAAAAAATGGCACCCACCAGTTAAGAAGATCACATGGTCAATTAGAAAGATTATTCAAAAGAGTAAAATGAAAGAACTATGATTATTTTGACATCAAGCATTGAAGAAGACAAGCTAAATTTAGTTTCAAATGAGTCTCCCTATCCTTTTAAACAATTGGAATCTAATGTTCAAATTGAGAAAGTGGAAAGGCCTATTGATGATAAGGTTGATAGTGAAGATGTTGATTTGTTTGTTAATGAGGCATATGCAAATTTGCAAAATTATTATAAAATTTATAATAGAGAATATGGTGTTATATTATATGATGAAGACATAAATAATTATGCTATTGAAGTATATGCAAAAGAAATAGAATTTTGGAATCTAAAAGTTGAGCTAGCACTGAACAAGAGATGGGTTAAGAAAAATAAGGGGAAGAAGGATCCAACAATAGTTGCGAAGATGAAGGACAAAATGCCAAAGAATTGGAAGACCGGGAAAAATGAGTAGACTTGCATTCAAGAGGGCTTCAATTTTCTCATCTCTGGTTCAATACAATAAATATCTTGTATAACGGGAATGATTAGATCAAGACAAGAAGAATGCATTCAAAAACAACTTGTAAGAGCTGCATTCTTTCAACCAGAGGAGAATGATGCAGGATCTTTTAGTGGCTTTCTAAGATTTTAGTAGTTTTTGTTAGTTTTTTGAGTTCATCATATATTAGTTTTAGGAAGCATCATGAAAAAATTTAGATTTTTAGGAGTTGTTTAAAAATTACCAAAAATGGCAAAAAAATAGTTTTATGAAAAAACTCCCAAAAAAGGTATTTTTGGATTTGTACTTAAATTAGTGTTTTCTCTCATTGTAGAAACATAATAGTTGTAAGAATAATAAAGAAGGATGGTAATTCTAAAAATATTATATGCTCTCTCTCTCTCTCTCTCTCTCTCTCTCTCCTCTCTCTCTCTCTCTCTCTCTCTCTCTCTCTCTCTCTCTCTCTCTCTTATTTTATGTTAATTGTTAAAGGAATTTTGGCTGCATCAGTTCTTCTAAGACCCTAATCCTATGAGGCATTCTTACACAATCACCACTCTCTCTAAGACGTCTCTACCAAGTCACCAACTCAACTTTGTCTCCTTGTTCCCTTCCATGGACTCATCTTCCTAAGTCCATCACCTAATACCTTCAACTTGAAAATATTTGCAACTAGATAGAAGTCCTAGAATCTATTCTTGAATAGTTTTGAGGTTCTTAAGTATCCAAGCACCTTTGTCCAATAGTGGATCTTACCAAAGTTAGACAAAAGGTCTACAAGCCCCAATTGGGCATGATTAGTCTTTCACCACACTTTTTCACCTTTAACACTTCACCTTCCCATAGAAGTACCTAAGAAAAGTTTATATTCAGATACCCTTTTCAAAGATCTTGTGGATTTTTAGGATTTCTAGAGCTCAAGGCATCCGTACAATACCTTCCTATTATTGTTTCTATTTTTAAGGTCTAATTGCTAATCACTGGTCACAATAGAGAAATGTATCTTTCTCCCTTTATTAGATTGTTCATCACCTCACCTTCATAGTATAGATTCTTTAGACACTATTTATTACTTATTCACCCTTGGATTGAGTCTTTCAATCTCCAAAGCCTTCTATCCACTATTTGCAACAATCAAGCTTCCTAGTCGGGCACATTGTGGATCACCTAGTAATTGATGGTAAAATTAGCTCATCTACACACGTAGAAACAAAACTTCATATTTATATCATATATACATTTCTCTAGCATATTTTATAGGGCCATATAGTACCCACATGTGGTTTTCATGCTAGAGCCATTTTTGGTCTCTCAACCCTGTTTAGACCAGTGAACTGGTCACATAGGAATGACTTATGGACAGAAAAGTTAAGAAAACCCAATCCTAAATATATACACATAGAATTAAACTAGAAACATAAGGATAAATACACATTAAGTGACTAGCCTCAAAGCAATCCATAGCACAAGGATAATCGAGCTCTTAGCAATGTTTTGGTTATGTAGAGCACACTAGTAAATTTAAGTCAAACATAAAAGGTTAAAAAAAACTTTCCCACCCTCATCTCTGGTCAGAAAAACACTTAAGTATGTTAGGGAGACCAAGAAAAACTATCCAAATGGATCCCTAACTCCTTTTAGGCCTTTAAGAGGCATTTTGACAATTCTAGTGAGGACAAGTTTGAAAAGTTGCAAAGTTGTCATGGATAACTTTGACAAATTTTGTTGTCAATCTTATTTAGATTACTTAAATGAGATCTAGGTAACCTCAATGGTTGACCTAACTCTTTGAGACCCTTTCCTCCTTTATTCCCACATTTTGGAGAATTTAAACTAGTCTTTAACCAACTAAATCATAATTGTAGCAACTATACAAAGAAAACCAATATTGACCAAGCCTAGAGAAGACCTAGACTAGCTCTTAGCCAACCTTCATAAGACTTTTTAGGCTTCACACACTCACTTTAGACTTATCATAGTCCTTTTTAATCAATGACTTGGCTATGGTCACTGTAAACCAAACATTTTAGACTAGGGTAGCGTAAAGACCCTAGGCGATCCTGAACCATTCTCGCCCTGTAATAAGAAGTCAAGTGATACCAGAGGTTAGGAGACCTAAATCAATCCCCATCTTTTTGAAACTATTCTTCTCTTCCCATGTAGCCTCTGATTCAAATTTTTTCTTCCATTTGATGACGTGTTCCATGTAGACACCATGCCTTGTCTTTTTCTTGACCCTTGAGTCTAGTATGATCTCAACTTGAGGCATCAATGGTACAGGTAACTTGAGGTCAGTTGTAGAAATAGTCACATCAAGGTTTTTCTCTTATTCTTTGACATCAAAGACTCTTTATTTAATTAGATCTTGGACATTAAAAATAGGAGATATGGCAAGCTCCTTTGGTAAGCCTATCTTGTAGGTATTGGGACCATATTTAGCTAGGAATTTGCATGGTTCTATGCTTCTCATCTATAGTTTCTTGGGTATTCCTTTTTGGGCTCTACCCTTTTTGATATGTTCCATCACCCAATCTCCAACTTCAAATTGTAAGTCCTTTCTCCTTTCATCTACTCTAGCATTAATATTTTGATTAGCTTCTACCAGTGTCCTTCTTACTTGTTCATGGACTTCTTACATAGATTGTGATGCAAAAGTGGTGTGTAAGTCTTCCTAAAACCATACTCTAATTGAAATACATGATCAATCAGTTAGAAAGTGAGACAACTTCTCACATCAAACATCCCCTTAAGGATTCACTATATAGGCCTTCTCCCAATGCACCTAGAGCCTTGAATATGTCAAATCACCAAATAATAGTTCCACCTTTTTTATTACTCCTTATAACTCCTTAACATGGTCAGTGTGCCATCTTCCACTAGCCCACTAAGTCTGGTCGATAGATCTTCCACACAAACCACTCCAATAGCCCTTTAGGTTAGTAGCCTTCACTAGTCACAAATATGCTCTTTTCTCCAGAACTTCCCAAATAACTAAGGAACTCTTTACTATTACAAATACCCTTTTGGGTTCTATAAATCATACCCAATCCTTGTGATAGGTTCCTTTGGACCATCTACCAGATCCAATACCCTTGTAGTAACCAACTAGGCCTAATTCACCTCCGTTTACAAAGAAAATTATAAATGTACACATCCCCTTGAGTCCCAAAGAAGGAAAAGTATTTAATAAGGATAAGAAATAATATATTTTCAAGTTTTTAAGGCTTCATCACCTACCTATATGTCTGGTCACAAAACCCTTGCCTCTAGGGTCATTCAACTAAGGCATGTTCAAAAGAACCCTGATAACCTCCTCCAAAGAAATCCAATTAGTCCAACACATCAATATGGACCCCAACATAAATAATCCATCATAAAATGCATCCACTCTTAAGGATTTACACTCACCATAATGAGTAGTGCCAAAACAGGACACTCCTCACACAACAATCTCCATCATTAAGTGATCTTCCCAACACTGATGCAGCCAAAATTCCTTTAATAATTAGTTACAAAAATACAAGAGAGAGAAAAAAAAAACATAAGATTTTTAGAATTACAATCCTTCTTTATTATTCTTCCAAATACTCTTCTGCTGCAATGAGAGAACACACTAATTTAAGTACAAATCTGAAATTACCCATTTTGGCATATTTTTCATAAAACTATTTTTTGCGATTTTTGGTAATTTTTAAAACAACTCAAAAAAAGCTGAAATATCCCATGAAGCTTCCTAAAACTAAGATAAGATGAACTGCCAAATAACCTTCGAAATTGGAAACAATATTTCAATGTTATTATAAAAAAAAAAAAATTCTAAAAAAAAACTAAATAAAATACTAAAATCTTAAAAAGCCACTAAAATCTCATGCATCACTCTCCTGTAGTTTAAAGAATGCAACTCCTACAATTTATTTTTGAATGCATGCTTCTTTTCTAGGTCGAATCATTCCCATTATACCAGATATTTATTGTATTAATCTAGAGAAGTGAAAATTGAATCCCTCTTGAATGCAAGTCTGCTCTTTTTTCTTGGTCTTCCAATTCTTTGGCAATACATGTCCTTAATATTTGCAACTACCCTTGGATCCTTGTTCCTCTTCATTTTCTTAATCCGTCTCCTATTCAACCCCATCTGAACTTTTAGATTCCAAAAATCTATTTGTTGTGCATATACTTCAACAACAACATTATATATGTTTTCATCATATAATATAACATCATACTCTCCATTACCATAATTTTCATTATACTTTTGATAATCTGCATATGCCTCATTAACAAAAAAATCAGCAACATCTTCACCAACAACCTTATTATCAATAAGCCTTTCCACTTGCTCAATTTGAACATTAGATTCAAATAATTGAAAACAATAGGGAGATTCATTTGCAACTAAATTTACCTTGTCTTCTTCAATGTTTGATGTCAAAATATTCAAAGGTATACTTACCATTTCATTTTCTATCTCTTCCTCTATTATTTTTTTCCTTTCTTTCAGTTTCCTCTTTTTAATAATCTTTATAATGGGCCATGTGATCTTCTTCTTAACTGGTAGCTACCATTTTTGCATCTCTACGGAAAATCTTGTAGCCAACTCTTTTAAGGCTTGATCCAACCTTTGTACCTCCTACTTAAAATGTTCTAAAATTTCATTATCATCTTCCTTCTTCAAACTTGTGTCTTTCCTCTTCTCTTGTTTTCCTTGTTTCTTATTTTGTGAACCCTCAGTCTACAGGCACCTCTTAGAAAAATCCATCTTCCTTCAAGCAAGTCCTTTTTACCTTGCTTCCACTTTTCATTTGCCTCACCTATGTCTTTTCTATTCTCTACCTAGTCTTTTGTGAGCCAACTTCTCTCTTCATCATGCACAAACACAAATACACAAACACCAAACTCTCTTTCCCAGACCTTCTGGGCTCTAATACCAGATGAGGCAGCCAAAATTCCTTTAACAATTAACAAAAATACAAGAGAAAAAAAAGCACATAAGATTTTCAACATTAAAATCCTTCTTTATTATTCTTCCAAATACTCTTCTTCTACAATGAAAGAAAACACTAATTTAAGTACAAATCTGAAATTACCTTTTTCGGAAGTTTTTGACATAAAACTATTTTTTGCCAGTTTTGGTAATTTTTAAAACAACTCAAAAAAGATGAAATTTTCCATGAAGCTTCCTAAAACAAAGATAAGATGAAATGCCAAATAATCTTCAAAATTGGAAACAATATTTCAAAGTTCTTATAAAAAACAACTTTCCAAAAAAAACTAAATAAAATAATAAAATCTTAAAAAGCCACTAAAAGCTCCTGTATCAAACACACTACCTCATATCCCTGCATCAAACCATTATATTACAATGATAATATACATTAGTTGACTCCTCCCACCAATCATATTTGTCAGAGGGATGGGAGAGTCAATCCATCTAAGGAGACTTCAATCTCAAATGCTTATTAAAATTACAAACCTAGGCACAATCAAGATACCAGTCAATTGTTTTTCCTTATTAAGGATTAAAACACTACAATGAATAAATGGACATGTAAATAACATCCAAGGAAATTATTTTACATCATGATCCAATAATTTATACATAATAAACACATTTGAAGTCACAATATTTGCTGACTATACCCTATGGCAGAATCACTGTATATAATGAAATGTTTATTATTTATTAAATGCAAACATTTTGAAAATGGTTCTTTACACACCAAATCCCCCATAATATTTCCACTCACATGGATATATAATAATATATACTCCAAGCACTCAAAAAACTAACTATGACCAATTTCCAACTGTCTAAAAATAGTTTCTACCGATTGTCTAAACTAAAATGGCTAAATAGTGTTGTGAAGTTGACAACCAATGTTGTCAACTCGACAAAATGATG
>BSBK01008251.1:0-160000 GCA_027943335.1 Chamaecyparis obtusa | reverse complement strand
CCTTGGTCCATTTTCAAATAACCTTCAGAGGATACAAATCCTAGCTAGACTAGCTCTTTCTTTAAGAGTTTACTCTTTTCTAGGTTAATAGCTGGCTCCTCCTCATGCAAACCTTCTCAAGAAAACTTCTAGGTGTTTCACATGTTCCTCCTAGGTCTTACTAAATATGAGGATTGTTAGGAATAAATGCTAAATGTTTGGCATCCATTCTATAGCATTTGTTGTTGCATTCATGACTATGATTGTCATTGATGTCAACATAGTGATTTACCCAAGACTTGCAGAGAAGCAGACAGAGTTTGGATTAGCACACATGGGTTATTTTAGTTGGAGCTATGTGATGTTGAGGTTATACTTTTTGATATGTCATATTTCTATGGTTAAGAGTGTAGATAGTAATTCATTTATTCATGGAAGTTATGATAATTTTGGTGGAAGTAGTATTCAGGCAGTGTTCCTGAGTAGCGGTTTGTGGAAATCGGATGATATCTCCTAATCAGGATGGAATCTAGTTTTTCATAGTTAAAGAGAATTTTGGGACACATTGATAGTGATGTGCATGATAGCATAGACTTTGTGGTCACATAAATGAAGATTTATTATATTTGGAAGCCGACAGTTTTGTGTAATTTTGGTGTAGCATGTGGAAACTTTTATTTGTAATTGTATGCCGACTCATTTGTAATTATTTGAGTGTGGTATAAAGGAAGGAATGTATTTCCTTATTGCTATGTTTTTGTAATGTAGTTGTAATGTGAAATTGTGTAATTATGGTATGGTAGCAGCGGTTGTGATGCTGTATTCATGACATGCGAAGTACAAAGATCTAAAATTGACATCTGATGTAACGGTGAGTGTGGTTTGGCATAGTCAGAGAAGAGGTAACATATTATTATGTTGAGTAATGAAAAGATTATTTGGATAGTGTATTCAGTGATCTTACCCTGAAGCTATTTGGATAGTGGGTCCTTCTGTCTTCCATAACTCTTAACCGGGTTAGAATCTTTTAGCAAGGATTCAAAATCTCATAATAGGGATTCATATGTACTGAATGTATTTCATAAGACTCCTAATAGAGTCCATCCTCTCACAAGTAATATTCATATTAGTACATCTTTTGTGGGCATCATTCCCGCCAGGGTTTACTCTTTGATCAAGAGGTTCCTAGTCAACATATCTTGTGTTATTGTGTATGAATATCTTTCTTTGGTTGGTAATTATATTTCTTATATGGTTTAATGTTGTTGAAGATGATAAAAGTTATAATTATCTGATAACTGATTCACCCCCCCCCCCTACTCTTAGTTATCTTGGTGGACTTTACTTTCTAACAATTGGTATCAAAGTGGTGGGTCCTTGAAAAAGAAGTTTAATAGGTTAAGGAGATCCATGGAAAATTTCAAGAAATAAAGCCCTAAGTTTGATGGAGTAACTTTTGATAGCTAGAAAGAAAAGATGAAGACACACCTATTATGTTTAGGATCAGGTTATTGGTTAATTACAAATAATAATAAGACTATCATTGAAGAGGGCAATCTTGAAATATGTACTATGGAAGAGAGAGATCTATTCATGTGTAACATACTTGCAAGAGAAGCATTTTTGACAGCACTTCCAAAGAATGAGTATAGTCAGGTAAAATATTTGAAAAAATCTCATGAAATTTGGAATTCTTTACACTCTACTTTTGAAGGTGATGAACATGCAAAAAGAGTTAAATTAAATAATTGGATATGTGCATTTGAAGATATAAGAATGTTGGAAGATGAATCTATTACAAGTTATATTGGTAGAATGTCAGAGATCATTACAGATATAAAATCTTGTGGAGGAACAAAGACATAGAATAAAGTGATATGGAAAATTCTAAGGACATTTACTCCTATATTTAAGAAGACAACATAGATGATTGAACAAGTGATACCTTGTACAAAAAACTTTACAAGAGAAACTCTTCTTGAAAGACTGGAAGTAGAAAAAATGAAACTAAGATTATCAGGAGACTTACCTAAAATGGAGACATCATTCAGTGCTCTTAGTGTTTGCCCTACTTTGTCAAGAAGCATCAATGTGAGTAGAGATTATGCTGGCAGTAGCAAATCTAGAAATGAAGAAAACAAGAATATTTAAGAAGGTATTGCCTTGCTTGTGAAAAGAGAACCAGATGGTAAGAAAATATTTAAATGTTGGACTTGTCAAGAATATGGTCATTTTACATCTAAATGTACTAAGAGAGTTAAAAAGTACAAAAGCAATTTCAAACCTAGAAGATCTAAGGAATGTTACTATGCTAATGATGAAGATTTTGAAGCTAGCATAGAAAGAAATTTAAGTGAAAGTGATATTGAAAATAATGATGACATAGGATTTGTAGCAATTAAAGAAGAAAATCCTGAAGCTAATGTTAAGGAATAAAAATACTTAGTCTCTCAAGTTGAAAAGAAAGTTGATTGGATTATAGATAGTGGTTGTTCACATTATATGACTAGAGACATGAAAAAGTCCATAAAGTTGAATGAATATGATGGAGGAGTTGTTAGAGTTGGAAACAATATGCGTTGTTTGATTAAAGGTATAGGATCTATTACTCTTGATGGAAAGACTAATACTAATGATATTTATTTTGTGGATTGATTGAAACATAATATTTTGAATGTTGGACAGTTAGTTGATAAGGGATATCAAGTTTGGTTTACTGACAAAACTTGTGTGATAAAGGATAAAGATGGAAATCTGATTGGAACTGGATCTAGAACCAGAGGTAATGTATTTTAGTTGAATCCTACTGAGATGACATGTTTGATTACTAAGATTGATGATAGTTGGTTATGGCATAGAAGGTTTTGTCATATAAACTTTGATAACATTGTGAAAGTAAGTACTACACTTGTAGTAAGAGATTTACCTAAAATTATGAAGCCTACTAACATGATTTGCAAAGAATGTGTAATGGATAAATAGAAGAGAAGTTCTTTTCCTAGTAAGAAATTTAAATCTATAGAAAAGGTGGAGATTATTCATACAGATTTGAGCGGTCCTACCAGGACTAGAGGATTCTATACAGAAAGGTATTTTATGATTCTTGTTGATGATTTTACAAGAATGAAGTTGTTAGAAAGTAAAGTCCACCAAGATAACTTAGAAGGGTGGTGGTGAATTAGTTATCAGATAATTATAACTTTTATCATATTCAACAACATTAAACCATATAAGCAATATAATTACCAACCATAGAAATATAATCATACACAATGACACTGATGCAGGAGCATCCTGGGTGTAAAAGCAATCTTGCATCACCCAAAAATATTTCTATTTTTATATTCAATAAGGGCTATTTTGTGCAGAGCTGCTATTTATGGAAACTTACTAATTTTGGTAAATTTTGTATGTGCTCAGAATGATCTGATTTCTTTCTTGGCAGTTCATTTTGGTCATATAAGTCTACTAGTAAAGTTTTATTGCCAGATCAAGTGTATATTGGAAGATATTGAAGATTTCGGTATTGGCAGCAGGGTACAGAAACTTTGAACTCAGTTTTGAAGGCTTTAGAGGCCCCAAATGAGGTCAAAAATTTGGGTGACGGGTGCTTGCACGGGTGAAGCCTGTAGAGCACTTCGTGGCATCTCTGAAATGGGGTTATAATAGCCGATCGAGTCAACTGGTGATGACTTATGGTCTTTGAAAGTTGGGCCACCTGAAATGGCAAAAAATAATTTTCTTCAAAATTTTTGTTCAGGTTTCAAAAGTTATCTTGAGCCGACTATGATGTAATAAAATGTAAAATAAAATAATTCTAGGTTTGGTCGGCCTTATTGGCTAAATTTTGGAACCTTCCCAGGTGGTGGAAAATTGCCTATATAAGGAAGGCTGTATTATTGTCTTAGGCAGTTCAGAATAGTTCTGGGTAGTAGATCTGGGCAATAATTCAAGGCTTTGTCCTACAGAATATTGTAAGGGAATGCCCATGTGGCTTTGGATATCGTAATTCTGAAAGTTTGTAATTCCACATTTGTGGAGATAATAAGAAGCCAATTTTCTGTTCTTGCATATTGTTGTTGTTTCTCTATTTTTATTGTGTTTGTGGTATTAAGGGGAGCACCCTTCATCAAGTGGTATCAAACCCAAGTTTTCCTGAGTGTGTAAATAGATTGTTGACTGTGAGGCAGTTTGCACGAGGACCATGGTTAGGGTTTCAGCGTGCATCACGAAAATACCTCCACGAAGAGAACGTGGTGGAAGGGCTGGTGTTGTGACACCTGAAGTTAGAGAGCTGCAGAGACAAGTGCGAGCATTGCAAGAAGAGATTCGTAGAGGAATGAATCTTAATGTAAGAGAAGAAAGTGATGATGAAGTGGAAGAAAATTTTGATCAGGAAGGAGAAGGCGAACTTCTCAACCTAGAAGAAGAAAGGCCTTTTCGAGCCCTTTCCAAGATCGAGAAGAGACCTAAGATCGAGGTTCCTACATTTTCAGGGAATCTTAACCCAGAAGAATTGATCAACTAGATCAATGAATGTGAGGAATATTTTGAGTATGAAGATGTTGAGGATCCTGATAGGGTCAAATTTGTGAAGGCCAGACTGAAAGGTCATGCAAAGATCTGGTGGCAAGAGGTTTAGTTGGAGAGAAATAGAAGAGGGAAAGATAAAATCACAAGATGGGATCGGATGGTGGATAAATTAAAGTGACAATTTATTCCTATTGATTATGAGCTTGACCTACTAAAGAAAATGCAAAGTTTGAAGCAAGCAAGAAAATCTGTTTAGGAGTATACAGAAGAGTTCTATCGACTCCTCATCAGAACAGGCCATGCAGAAGCTGATAAGGAGAAAGTTGCCTGATACCTTAATGGGTTAAGGCCAAGCATTCAGGTTGAGTTGAATTTGGTTCGAATGAACAGTATTGAAGAGGCATACCAGTTTGCCCTAAAAGTAGAGGAAAAGTTGAACAAGTTCGAGAGCAGACAAAATGGAAGAGGTCACGGTGGACGATCTAGTGGACGGTCATATGGTGGCCGAAATGAAGACCTAAAAAAGAAGGATGAGGCTAGTAGCAGTCAAAATTAGTGTGGAAATAATTCCAATCACTTCCAGGATCAGAATAATAGAGATCAGAGAGGAAGGGGAAGAGGACAAGGATCTGGAAGAGGAGGCTTCCGTGGAACATGTTTTCACTATGGAGAAGAAGGTCATAGGGCATTTGAATGTCCTCAGCCCCAAGGCAGAACAGAAAGGGGAAATGAAGGCCAGGCCAGAGTTGCACATGTAGATGAAGATGCCAGATCATCAAATTTTGAAGATGCTAAAAGAGGAGAAATGTTGATTAACCGAAGAGTCCTGTTGAGTGATGAGAATGAACCTGAGCAAAGGAGGAGCCTATTTTGCACCAGGTGCAAGTGTGAAGGTAAATGTTGTGATGTGATTATTGATAGTGGAAGCACTAAAAATTTGTTGTCAGAAGAGATGGTGACAAAGTTGAAGCTCAAGAGACAGAAACACTCACATCCATATCGGATTACCTGGGTACAGGATGACCACAAGGTCATGGTCAATGAACAATGCCTAGTGAAGTTCAAGGTTGGTGGATACCAAGATGAGGTATTATGTGATATCATATCTATGGATGCATGTCATATGTTGTTGGGTAGACCATGGCAGTTTGACAGATGTGCTGTACATGATGGTCATGTGAATACCTATTCCCTGACAAAGGATGGAGTGCGACATAAGCTAAAACCATTGAAGGAGACTGAAGAAAAGGTATGTGGTAATGCAAGGATAACTTTTGTTGATGGAAGAAATTTCCTAGATGGTATGAGGCATGAGCATGTATGTTTTTCTTTAATTCCAAAAGCTAGTAAAGAGGAAGTAGAAGATGTTCCTATAGAAGTTGCAAATTTGTTGAATGAGTTTCAAGATATTGTATCCGATAATGTGCCTGATGGATTACCACCAGTCAGGAAGATCAGTCATCAGATGGACTTGATCCTAGGAGTGAGTTTGCCAAATAAGGTAGCACACAGAATGACACCTGTAGAAAGTGAGGAGTTGAACAGACAAGTACATGAACTGTTACAGAAAGGATTGATCCGTGAGAGTCTGAGTCCCTATGCTGTACCAGTAGTATTAACACCAAAGAAGAATGGAGAATGGAGGACGTGTACAGATTCTAGGGCAATAAACAAGATCACAATCAAGTACAGATTTCCATTGCCACGAATGGATGATATTATGGACTGTTTGAGTGGAGCTGTGTATTTTTCAAAGATAGATCTGAAAAGTGGATATCATCAGATTTGGATCAGAGAAGGAGATGAATGGAAGACTACCTTCAAGACAAAGGAAGGACTGTATGAGTGGTTAGTCATGCCTTTTGGGCTAACCAATGCACTGAGAACTTTTATGCGGCTCATGAACGAGGTTCTGAAAGAATTTATGGGTAAGTTTGTCATTGTTTACCTAGATGATATTCTAATCTTTAGTAAGACATTGGAGGAGCATATGATGCATATTCATATGGTATTTGAGAAGCTGAGAGAAGAGAAATTGTTGATTAATTTGAAGAAGTGCAGTTTTGTGAAGAAAGAGTTAGTGTATTTGGGGTTTGTAGTTTCAGGAGAAGGTCTAAAAATGGACCCAGAGAAGGTACAGGCTATCCTTGAATGGCCTACTCCAAGGAGTGCTACTGAGGTAAGATCTTTTCATGGTCTAGCCAGCTTTTATAGAAAATTTATCAGAAATTTTAGAAGTATTTGTGGACCCTTGACTGAAACAATGAGAGGGGATAGAAAAGAATTTAAGTGGACTAATGGGGCAGAAAAGAGTTTTCAATTGTTGAAACAAAAAGTTATAGAACAACCTATTTTAGCACTTCCAGATTTTAATAAGGTGTTTCAAGTAGATTGTGATGCTAGTGGTACTGCAATAGGAGCTGTTATGAGCCAAGAAGGTAAACCTGTTGCTTATTTCAGTGAGAAGTTAAATGATGCCAAGAGGAAATATTCTATTTATGATCAAGAATTTTATGCTATAGTTCAGGTATTAAAAAAGTGGAGACATTATCTACTTCCTAAGGAGTTTGTTTTGTATACTAATCATCAAGCTTTGCAATATTTGAATAGTCAAGGAAAGTTGAATCAGAGGCATTTGAAATGGATTGAGTTTTTGCAGAGTTATACATTTGTTTTGAAACACAAGAGTGGAAAGTCCAATAGGGTTGCTGATGCTCTTAGCAGAAGGCAACTATTGCTGATAGAAATGCAGATTGAAGTGGTTGGGTTCAAGGAACTCAAGAATTTGTATCCAGAGGATCCTGATTTTGGTGAAGCTTGGAAAGCTTGTACAGAACCTGTTACTCTAGATAGGATGAAATGGTTGGATTTCATCATCCAAGATGATATGCTATTCAAAGGGAGTCAGTTGTGCATTATATGAAGTTCTATGAGGGAGAATCTCATCAAGGAGAAGCATAACGGAGGATTGGCTGGACATTTTGGTCGTGATAAAACCCTTGCTTTGGTTGGTGAGAATTATTATTGGCCATAATTGTAGCAAGATGTGAAGAATTTTGTACAGAGTTGCAGAGTATGTCAGATGGTGAAAGGAGTGAAGCAGAATACAAGGTTGTATCAGCCATTACCTATACCAGAGAAACCTTGCGAGGATATCAGCATGGACTTTGTTCTTGGTTTACCGAGGACTCTGCGGCGACATGATTCAATTTTTGTGGTGGTTGACAGATTTTCAAAGATGGCACATTTCATTCCCTGCAAGAAGACTAATGATGTTGTTCATGTAGCAGAATTTTTTTTCAAAGAAGTAGTGAGACTTCATGGTTTGCCAAAGACCATAGTTTCAGATCGGGACACTAAGTTTGTTGGATATTTTTGGCGTACATTGTGGAAGAAGTTAAAGATAGATTTGAAGTTCAGTTCATCACATCATCCATAGACTGATGGATAGACAGAGGTGGTGAATAGGAGTTTGGGAAATTTGCTGAGATGTTTGGTTGGAGATAAGCCAATAGGATGGGATTTAATTTTACCACAGGTAGAATTTGCATACAATAATTCTATCAACAAGAGCGCTGGTAAATCACCATTCCAAATTGTATATGGAAGTAGTCCAAGAAATGCATCTAAATTGAGGAAGATAGATAAAGGAGAAATAAGTAGTGCTGAAGCTGAGGATTTTGCAGAACACTTGAAGAACATCCACGGGGAGGTGAGGAAGCATATTACCAAGATGAACGCACAGTATAAAACTAAGGTAGATGCGAAAAGAAGGTATAAGGAATTTTAGGTTGGTGATGAAGTCATGGTTCATTTGCGGAAGGAGCGGTTTCCAGTTGGTACATATAACAAGCTGAAAATGAAGAAGTTTGGACCATGTAAGATACTGAAGAAACATGATTCAAGAAATGCATATGAGGTAGAATTGCCTACTGAGCTACATATTTCACCAGTGTTTAACATTTCAGATCTGACAGAGTATCATGAAGGAGGTGTTGAAGATGCGATCATAGCAGCACAATGGAGTATTCCAGCAACTAGTTCAGACACTAAAGAGATCGAAGATATACTGGACAGTCATGTTGGCAGAAGCACAAGGAACAGGACATATGAAGAATATCTGGTCAAGTGGAAAGGATGACCTATTGAAGATTCATCATGGCTAACAAGGGTGGAGGTTAACCATCTTGGTTTTCCTCTGCACACCTGAGTCGTGACAGGGTCACTTCTCAAATTACCCCGGGTGTCTGATGCAGGAGCATCCTAGGTGTAAAAGCAATCTTGCATCACCCAAAAATATTTCTATTTTTATATTCAATAAGGGCTATTTTGTGCAGAGCTGCTATTTATGGAAAGTTACCATTTTTGGTAATTTTTGTATGTTCTCAGAATGATCTAATTTCTTTCTTGGATGTTCATTTTGGTCATATAAGTCTGCCAGTAAAGTTTCATTGCCAGATCAAGTGTATATTGGAAGATATTGAAGATATTCGGTATTGGCAGCAGGGTACAGAAACTTTGAACTCAGTTTTGAAGGCTTTAGAGGCCCCGGATGAGGTTAAAAATTTGGGTGACTGGCACTTGCGCGGATTAAGCCTGTAGAGCACTTCGTGGCATTTCCAAAATGGGGTTATAATAGTCCATCGGGTCAACTGGTGATGACTTATGGTCTTCAGAAGTTGGGCCACTTGAAATGACAAAAAATAATTTTCTTCAAAATTTTTGTCCGGGTTTCAAAGGTTATCTTGAGATGACTATGATGTAATAAAATGTAAAATGAAATAATTCTAAGTTTGGTCGGCCTTATTGGCTAAATTTTGGAACCTTCCCAAGCGGTGGAAAATTGCCTATATAAGGAAGGCTGTATTATTGTCTTAGGTAGTTCAGAATAGTTCTGGGTAGTAGATCTAGGCAATAATTCGAGGCTTTGTCCTACAGAATATTGTAAGGGAATGCCCATGTGGCTTTGCATATCATAATTCTGAAAGTTTGTAATTCCACATTTGTGGAGATAATAAGAAGCCAATTTTTTGTTCTTGCATATTGTTGTTGTTTCTCTATTTTTGTTATGTGTTTGTGGTATTAAGGGGAGAACCCTTCACCAGACACAATAACACAAGATATGTTGACTAGGGAACCTCTTGATCAAAGAGTAAACCCTGGTGGAAATGATGCTGAAAAAAGATGCACTAATATGAATATTTCTTGTGAAAGGATGGAATCTGTTAGGAGTCTTATGAAATACATTCAGTACATATAAACCCCTATTAGGAGATCTTGAATCTATGTTAAAAGATTCTAACCTTGTTAAAAGTTATGGAAGACAGAAGGACCCACTGCCCAAATAGATTTAGGGTAAGATCACTAAACACACTATCCAAATAATCTTAAGAATATTCAACAAAATAATATCAAATATGTTACATCCTCACTATGCCAAACCGCACTCACTACTACACTAGATCTCAATTTAAGGTCTATGTACTTCGCATGTCTTCCTTCACAATTTGGCTTTCACAACTTCATTAGCTCTTTTCTTCACTTCATGCATACATTCGCATTCAACCATAATCAACCACTCTCATGCAACACTTCAACAAGGAAAAAAATTCCTTCCTTTATACCACACTCAAATAATTACAAATGAGTCGGCACACAATTACAAAATAAAAGTTTTCATATGCTACATCAAAATTACACAAAACTGTTGGCTTCCAAATACAATAAATCTTTACTTGTGTGACTTCAAAGTTTGCATTGTCATCCACATCACTATCAATGTGTCTTCAAATTCCCTTTAACTACACAAAACCAGATTCCATCTTGATTAAGAGGTATCATCCGATTTCCAAAAACCACTACTCAGGAACACTACCTGAATACTGCTTCCACCAAAATGCTCATAACATTCATGAATAAATGAATTACTATCTAAACTCTTAACCATAGACATATAACATATCAAAGAGTATAACCTCAACATCACATAGCTCAAACTGAAATATACCATGTGCGCTAATCAAAACATTGTTTGCTTGTCTGCAAGTCTCCATAAGATCACTGTGTTGACATCAATGACAATCATAGTCATGAATGCAACAACAAATGCTAAAGATTAACTACCAAGCATTCATTCCTAACAATCTCCCCCATTGGCATTAATGGAAACATAGATGAAAAACATCCAATGTTCCAAAAATATCAATATAGTAATACTGCTTCTTTAAATCCTCTTCATCATTCAAATCTTGCTTTGTTATCCTATTCAGTTCTCTCATATTGTTTTTCATGCATACTTCTCCCCCATTGACATCAATGATAGAAATTTCATCACTATGTCAACAACAACTCAATGTCAAAAGACACTTTTCAAAAAAATACATTTTCTAGAGTCCTCGTGACTCAGCTCAGATACTCATACTCCCCCATAGAGGAAGTACCACCATCCAGTCCAGAACAGAGATACCACTAGATAAATGCAACCAACTGCATCACTACTCAAAAGTAGGTTGGGGCGTAACCCCAAGAATACCTCTCAGATACTCAAATGTATCCTTAGGAAAAGGCTTTGTAAATATGTCTGTTATCTGTTCCTTTGTACGTATGTACTCAAGTCTGACTTCTTTCTCAACAACTTTCTCTCTTACAACATGATACTTGATCTCTCTATGCTTTGTCTTAGAATGTAATATAGGATTCTTAGACATACTAACTGTACTGGTGTTGTCACAATGTATGAAAATAGGCTCAACAAAATTAATTCCAATATCCTTCAACATTTTCTTCATCCAAATTATCTGGTTACAATTGTTTGCTGCTACTACATACTCTACTTTTTTTGTGCTCTGTGAAATACAATTCTTGTTTTTGCTTAGCCAAGAAACCAATCTTCCTCCAAGAAAAAAGGCTCCACCATTGGTGCTTTTCTTATCATCAACATTGCCACCCCAATCAGCATCGGTATATGCACATAGGGTAAAATCATCATATTTTTCATACCACAATCCATAGTCCATTGTGCATCTTAAATATCTCAGTATCCTCTTTACTACTGCATAATGTGATTCTCTAGGTTCAGCTTGAAATCTTGCTACAATTGCAACTAAATGTGATAGATCTAGTCTTGTGTGTGTCAAATATTGCAATCCTCCAATCATGGATCTGTATTTCTTATGCTCAACTATCAGTGTTTCATCTTTGCTAGATAGTTTGTGTCCTATAACCATAGGTATTCCAATTGGTTTATAGTTCTCCATTCCAAATCTTTTTAGCAAATCCTTCAAGTACTTTGTCTAACATACAAAGATACCATCATTTTTCTATGTTATCTATAATTTTAGAAAGCATTTTATCTCACCAATCATACTCATTTCAAATTTAGTCTTCATTTCATCAACAAATTTGTCACTAGCCTCATCTTCTCCTCTAAAAATAATGTCATCAACAAAAATAACTATAACCAACAAACCATTTTCAATTTCTTTTGTGTACAAATTCTTATCAGATGTTCCTTTAGTAATACCTAATTTTAACAAATACTTATCTAGTCTTGCATACCAAGTTGTAGGTGCTTGCTTTAGTCCATATAATGTTTTCTTTAGTTTACATATTATGTCTCTTTCTTGAGTCAAAGGAAAACCTTCAGGCTGCTCAATGTAGACTTCTTCTTCCAATTCTCCATTCACAAATGCTAACTTCACATCCATCTGATATACTTTGAATTTCTTAAAAGCTGCATAAGCCAAAAACATTCTTACTGCTTCAATTCTTTTTTACTAGTGCAAAAGTTTCTTCATAGTCAATTCCTTCTTTCTTTGAGTATCCCTTACATACCAATCTTGCTTTGTTTCTTACAACTTCTCCTTGTTCATTTATCTTGTTTCTGAATACCAATTTAATTCCAATTACATTCTTGTCTTTAGGTCTAGGGACCAATTCCCATTTCTTGTTCTTTTCAATCAGATCTAGTTCTTCTCTCATAACATTAATCCAATGTTCATCTTCACAAGCTTCACTAGTCGATTTAGGTTCAATTTGAGAAATCAAACATAAATGTACCTTATTCTAAGTCAAAACTCCTCTGTCCAAACTTCCAATAACTTGTTCAACAGGATGATGTCTTGATAAATACTTGTTGGGTGTCATAGTCTTAGATCTTGCTTCAAATATAGATTCTTCTCTAGATTCCCCTACGGTCTCTTCAACATGACTCTCATTCAATAATTCACTATCAGTCTCATAGAATAATTCAGTAGTTTTAGTGTTAGGCTTAGGATAAGCTTCTTCATCAGATTCATAATCAAGCATTATTTCTTAAATTTTGACTTTTTCATCAACTTCAACATTTACGCTCTCAAAAATAGTTTTAGTTCTCTTATTGTAACATCTATATGCTTTTCTCTTCAAAGAATATCCAATAAAAATACCTTCATCACTTCTAGGATAAAACTTTCCAACATCATCATCTCTCTTTATATAACATTTGCTTCCAAAAAATATAAAATACTTAACTGAGGATGCTTGTCCAAACCATAAATCATCAGGTGTCTTATCTGTGTCTGCTTTGATTTGTACTTTGTTCATTGTATATACTGTTGTATTTACTGCTTCTCTCCAAAATGTCTTCTCTAAATCATTCTCAAATAACATAGCTCTTGTTGCTTCAGTCAATGATTTATTTCTTCTTTCTGCAATACCATTTTGTTCAGGTGTCCTAGGGGCTGAAAACTGTCTCTTAATACCATTCAGTTCACAAAAAGTGTTAAACTCTCTAGAAGTAAATTCACCACCTCTATCAGATCTCAAACATTTAATCTTCATTCCAGATTCATTCTCAACTTTATTCTTAATGATCTTAAACTTATCAAATGCTTCAGATTTTTCTTTCAGAAATGTAATCCACATCATTCTTGTAAAATCATCAACAAGAATCATAAAATACCTTTCTCCATAGAATCCTCTAGTCCTGGTAGGACCGCTCAAGTCTGTATGAACAATCTCCAACTTCTCTGCTGATGTGAACTTCTTACTAGGAAATGAACTTCTCTTCTACTTAGCCATCACACATTCTTTGCAAATCATGTTAGTAGGCTTCATAATTTTAGGTAAATCCCTTACTACAAGTGTAGTACTCACTTTCACAATATTATAAAAGTTTATATGACAAAACCTTCTATGCCATAACCAACTTTCATGAGTCTTAGTAATCAAACATGTTATCTCAATAGGATTCAACTCAAATACATTACCTCTGGTTCTAGATCTAGTTCCAATTAGATTTCCATCTTTATTCTTTATCACACAAGTTTTCTCAATAAACCAAACTTGATATCCCTTATCAACCAATTGTTCAACACTCAAAAGATTATGTTTCAATCCATTCAAAAAGTAAACATCATCAATATTAGTATTTCCATCAAGAGTAATAGATCATATACCTTTAATCAAACAAGGTGCATTTTTACCAACTCTAACAACTTCTCCATCATAGTTGTTAAACTTTATGAACTTTTTCATATCTCCAGTCATATGATGTGAATAGCCACTATCTATAATCCAATGAACTTTCTTTTCAACTTGGGAAACTAAAGCTTTTTCTTCCTTAACACTAGTTTTATAATTTTCTTCTTTAATTGTTACAAATCCTATGTCATCATTATTGTCAGTGTCACTTTCACTTAGAGTTCTCTCTATACTAGCTTCAAGGTCTTCATCATTAGCATAATAACATTCCTTAGATCTTCTAGGTTTGAAATTATTTATGTACTTCTTAACTCTCTTAGGAAATTTAGATGCAAAATGACCATATTCTTGACAAGTCCAACATTTAAAAATTTTCTTACTGTCTGGTTCTCTTTTAACAAGCAAGGCATTACCTTCTTCAATCTTCTTGTCTTCTTCATTTCTAGCTTTTCTGCTGCCAGCATAATCTCCACTCACATTGATGCTTCTTGACAAAGTAGGGTGCACACTAAAAGCACTGAATGTTGTCTCCATTCTAGGTAAGTCTCTTGATAACCTCAAGTTCATCTCTGCTACTTCTGATCTTCCAAGAAGAGTCTCTCTTGTAAAGTTTTTAGTACAAGGTATAACTTGTTCAATCATCTATGTTGTCTTCTTAAATACAAGAGTCAATGTCCTTAGAATTTTCCATATCACCTCATTCTTTGTCTTTGTTCCTCACCAAGATTTTATCCCTGCAACAATTTATGGCATTCTACCAATATAGCTTCTAACAGATTAATCTTCCAACATTCTTATATCTTCAAATTCACATATCCAATTATGTAATCTAACTCATTTTGCATATTTATCACCTTTAAAAGTAGAGTGCAAACCTTTCCAAATTTCATGAGACTTTTTCAAACATTTTACCTAACTATATTCATTCTCCAGAAGTGCTGTCAAAAGTGCTTCTCTTGCAAGTATGTTAAACATGAATAGATCTCTCTCATCATTTGTGCATGTCTCAAGATTATCTTCTTCAATGATATTCTTAACATTCTTTGTAATCAGCCAATAACCTGGTCCTAAACATAGTAAATGTGTCTTTATCTTTTCTTTCCAGCTGTCAAAATTTACTCCATCAAATTTAGGGCTTTTTTTCCTAAAATGTGCCATGGATCTCTTTAAGCTATTAAACTTCTCTTTCAAGGACCTACTGCTTTGATACCAATTGTTAGAAAGTAAAGTCCACCAAGATAACTTAGAGGGGGGGTGGTTGAATTAGTTATTAGATAATTATAACTTTTATCATCTTCAACAACATTAAACCATATAAGCAATATAATTACCAACCATAGAAATATAATCATACACAATGACACAATAACACAAGATATGTTGACTAGGGAACCTCTTGATCAAAGAGTAAGCCCCGGCGGGAATGATGCCCATAAAAGATGCACTAATATGAATATTCCTTATGAAAGGATGGACTCTATTAGGAGTCTTATGAAATACATTTAGTACATATAAATCCTTGTTAGGAGATCTTAAATCCCTGTTAAAAGATTCTAAGCTTGTTAAGAGTTACGGAAGATAGAAGGATCCACTACCCAAACATCTACAGGGTAAGCTCATTGAACACACTGTCCAAATAGTCTTAAGATTATTCACCAAAATAATATCAAATATGTTACCTCCTCACTATGCCAAACTGAATTCACTGCTACACCAGATCTCAATTTTAGATCTCTGTACTTCGCATGTCTTCCTTCCCAATTTCACTTTCACAACTTCATTAGCTCTTTTCTTCACTTAATGCATACATTCACATTCAACCATAATCAACCACTCTCACACCATAATTCAACAAGGAAAAACATTCCTTCATTTATACCACACTCAAATAATTACAAATGAGTCAGGACACAATTACAAAATAAAAGTTTTCATACGCTACATCAAAATTACACAAAAATTGTCAGCTTCCAAATACAATAAATCTTTACTCATGCAACTTAAAAGTTTTCACTACCATCCATATCACTATCAATGTGTCTTCAACTTCCCTTTAACTGTGCAAATCCAGATTCCATCCTAGTTAGGAGATATCATCCGATTTCCAAAAACCGCTACTCAAGAACACTGCTTGAATACTACTTCCACCAAAATGCTCATAACTTTCATGAATAAATGAATTACTTTGTATGCTCTTAACCATAGACATATAACATATCAAAGAGTATAACCTCAACATCACCTAGCTAAAACTGTAATATACCATGTGCGCTAATCAAAATATTGTCTGCTTCTCTGCATGTCTCCAAAAGATCACTGTGTTGACTTCAATGACAATCATAGTCATGAATCCAACAAAAACTGATACAGAATGACTACCAAGCATTCATTCCTAACAGATGTGGATTGCATTTCTTAAAGAAAAATTAGAAGCATTTGATAAGTTTAAGATTGTTAAGAATAAAGATGAGAATGAATCTAGAATGAAGATTAAATGTTTGAGATCTGATAGAGGTGGAGAATTTACTTCTAGAGAGTTTAACAATTTTTGTGAAGAAAATGGCATTAAAAGATAGTATTTAGCCCCTAGAACACCTAAAAAAATAGCATTACAGAAAGAAGCAATAGATTAGTGACTGAAGTTGCAAAAGCTATGTTGTTTGAAAATGATTTGGCAAAGATATTCTGGAGAGAAGCAGTGAACACAACAATGTATACAATGAACAAAGTACAAATTAGAGCAGACATGGACATGACACCTTACAAATTATGGTTTGGACATGCACCCTCAGTTAAGTATTTTAGAATTTTTGGAAGCAAATGTTATATAAAGATAGATGATGATATTGGAAAGTTTGATCCTAGAAGTGATGAATGTATATTTCTTGGATATTCTTTGAAAAGCAAAGCATATAGATGTTTTAATAAAAGAACTAAGACTATTGTTGAAAGCATAAATGTTAAGGTTGATAAAAAGTTCAAAATTTAGGAAAGAATGCTTGATTATGAATCTGATGAAGAAGCTTATCCTAAACCTAACACTGGAACTACTGAATTGTTTTATGAAACTGACAGTTATTAGTTGAATGAAAGCCATAGTGAAGTTATTGAAGAGCCTACATCTGAAGAGAGATGTAAAATAGTGACATCTAGCAAGATTTTGTTAAGGAATCATCCTTTTGAAAATATTATTGGGAGCATCAAAAGAGGAGTTCTTACTCAAAAGAAGGCACAAGAACAGTTATGTTTGATTTCTCAAATTGAACCTAAGACTACTAATGAAGCTTGTGAAGATGAAAGTTGGACTAATGCTATGAAAGAAGAACTAGATCAGATTGAAAAGAACAAGACATGAGAATCGTTCCCTAGACCTAAAGACAAGAATGTTATTAGAACTAAATGGGTATTTAGACACAAGATGAATGAACAAGGAGAAGTAGTAAGAAAAAAAACAAGATTGGTATGTAAGGGTTACTCACAACAAGAAGGAATTGAATATGAAGAAACCTTTACACCTATTTTAAGAATTGAAGCAGTAAGAATGTTTTTGGTTTATGTAGCTCACAAGAAATTTAAAGTGTATCAGATGGATGTAAAGTCAACATTTCTAAATGAAGAATTGGAAGAAGTCTACATTGAGCAGCCTGAAGGTTTTCCTTTAACTCAAGAAGGAAACATGGTATGTAAATTGAAGAAAGCTTTATATGCACTTAAACAAGCACCTATAACTTGGTATGCAAGACTGGATAAGTATTTGTTAAAATTGGGATTTATAGAAGGAACAACTGATAACAATCTGTACATAAAAGAAATTGAAAATGGTTTGTTAGTTATAGTTATTTTTGTTGATGACATTATCTTTGGAGGAGAAGATGAAGCTAGTGACAAATTTGTTGATGAAATGAAGACTGAATTTGAAATGAGTATGATGGTGAGATGAAATACTTTTTCAGATTATATATATCACAAAACAATGATGGTATCTTTATAAGTCAAACAAATTACTTGAATGACTTGTTGAAAAGATTTGGAATGGATGATTGTAAACTAGTTGGAACACCTATGGTGACTAGAGATAATTTATCTATTAGAGATGAGACTCCTCCAGTAGAATAGAAAAAATATAGATCTATGATTGGAGGGTTGTAGTATTTGACTCATACAAGACCTGATATAGCACATTCAATTGGAATTGTATAAAAATGTAAAATCTAATGATTTTACCCTATGTGCATATACAGATGTTGATTGGGGAGGCAGTGTTGATGATAAGAAAAGCACCAGTGGTAGAGCATTTTTTCTTGGAGGAAGATTAGTTTCTTGGCTAATAAAGAAGTAGAATTGTATCTCACAAAGCACAGCAGAAGTAGAATATGTAGCAGCAGAAAACAATTGTAACCAGATAATTTGGATGAAATAGATGCTGAAGGATATTGGAATAAAATTTGTTGAACCTTTTGTTATACATTGTGACAACACTAGTATAGTTAGTATGTCTAAGAATCCTATATTACATTCTAAGACAAAGCATATAGAGATTAAGTATCATGTTGAAAGAGAGAAAGTTGCTGAGAAAGATGTCAGACTTGAGTACATAAGTACAAAGGAGCAGATATATTCACAAAGCCTTTGCCTAAGGATACATATAAGTATCTGAGAGGTATGCTTGGGGTTATGGCCCAGCCTACTTTTGAAATGTGATGCAGTTGGTTGCATCCATCTAGTGGTATATGAGCCTTATCTTTCTTCTAGACTAGATGTTGGTACTTCCAGTATGGGGGAGTATGTGTATCTGAGCTAAGTCATAAGGACTCTAGTAAATGTATTTTCTCAAAAGTGTCTTTTAAAATTGAGTTGTTGTTGACATAATGATGGAATTTCTATCATTAATGTCAATGGGGGAGAAGTATGCATGAAAAACAATCTAAGACATCTGTTGAAGAGAACTGAACAGGATAACAAAGCAAGATTTGATTGATGAAGAGGATTTGAAGAAGCAGTGTTGCAGTATTGGATTTTTGGAGCATTGGATGTTTTTCATCTATGTCTCCATCAATTCCAATGGGGTAGATTGTTAGGAATGAATGCTAAATTTTTGGCAGCCATTCTATAGCAGTTGTTGTTGCATTCATGACTAAGATTGTCATTGATGTCAACACCGTGATTTACCAAAGACTTGTAGAGAAGGAGATAGAGTTTGGATTAGCGCACATGGGTTATTAAAGTTGGAGCTATATGATGTTGAGGTTATACTCTTTGATATATCATATGTCTATAGTTTAGACTGTAGATAGTGATTCATTTATTCATGGAGGTTATGATCATTTTGGTGGAAGCAGTATTCAGGCAGTTTTCCTGAGTAGTGGTTTGTGGAAATCGGGTGATATCTCCTAGTTGGGATGGAATCTAGTTTTGTTCAGTTAAAGGGAATTTGGAGACACATTTATAGTGATTTGGATGACAGTGTAGACTTTGCGGTCAGATGAGTGAAGATTTATTATATTTGGAAGATGATAGTTTTGTGTAATTTTAGTGTAGCATGTGGAAACTTTTATTTTGTAATTGTATGTCGACTCATTTGTAATTATTTGAGTGTGGTATAAAGGAGGGAATTTATTTCCTTGTTTCTATGTTGTTGTAATGTAGTTGCAATGTGAAAGTGTGTAATTATGATATGGTAGCAGCGGTTGTGATGTTGTATGTATGAAGTGAAGAAAAGAGCTAAGTATGAAAGCAAATTTGTGAAGGAAGACATGTCAAGTACATAGATTTGAAATTAAGATCTAATGTAACAATGAGTGTGGTTTGGCATAGTCAGAGAAGAGGTAACATTTTTTTTTTTTGAGTAATGCAAAGATTATTTGGATAATGTGTTTAGTGATCTTACCCTGAAGCTGTTTGGGCAGTGGGTCCTTCTGTCTTCCATAACTCTTAACCGGGTTAGAATCTTTTAACAGGGATTCAAAATCTCCTAACAGGGATTCATATGTATGAAATGTATTTCATAAGACTCCTAACATAGTCCATCCTCTCACAAGGAATATTCATATTAGTACATCTTTTGTGGGCATCATTCCCACTGGGGTTTACTCTTTGATCAAGAGGTTCCCTAGTCAACATATCTTGTGTTATTGTGTTATTGTATATGAATATCTTTCTTTGATTGGTAATTATATTACTTGTATGGTTTAATGCTATTGAAGATGATAAAATTTATAATTATCTGATAACTGATTCACCCCACCTCCTCAGTTATCTTTCTGGACTTTACTTTCTAACAAGGATATCATCTAAGTACACCACCACAAACCTTCCTATGTAACCTTTTAGGAATTCATTCATTAATCTCATGAATGTACTAGGTGCATTTGTGAGCCTGAAAGGGCATAACTAACCATTCATAAAGACCTTATGTTGTTTTAAAAACTAACTTCCAATCATCCCCCTCTTTCATCCTAATTTTTTGGTACCCACTCTTAAGGTCAATTGTAGTGAAGTACCTAGACCCACCAAGACAATCCATAAGATCTTCTATTCTAGGAAAAGGAAATCTATACCTAATAGTTATCTTATTTATTACCCTAGAATCAATCCATAATATCCATTTATGCCCTTTATTTGGTGCCAATACCACTAGGACATAACATGGACTAATGCTCTTTCTAATTATTCCTTGATCAAGTAGATCTTTAATGCATTTTGTAATATCCTTATTTTGGTCTGGTGTCATCTTATATGCTTCTTTGTTAGGCAAAGATTCTCCTGGTATGAAATCTATTTGGTGATTGATTTCTCTTTGAGGAGGGAGAGTGGTTGGTGACCCATCACTTATAATATCACTAAACTAGTCCAATAACGACCTCACTTCTTTTGGTATAGTGGTTTGTTGATATTTCATCTCCTCCTTGCACTTAATAACTATAGCTACTCAAACTCCTTCCCCCTCCTTGAGTTCATGCAAGAACTCCTTACCACTCATCAAGAGTACATTAGTATCCCCTGAGGTTGTATCTCCTTCTTCCATGTAAGTGATTGAAACTTCTAGGTGACTCCATTCTTATTGAAGGTATACATTCTCTTTTTCCCATGGTAGACTACATTTGGGTCATATTGCCATGGTTTCCCCAATAGAAAGTGGGAAAGTATCCATTGGAAAGATGTCATATAGCACTTTATCTTGGTACTTACCAATCATAAAGTGAACCCACACTTGTTCCTTCACTAAGACATTATGTCCTTTGTTTAGTCAGGTAACCTTGTAGGGATGTGTGTGGGGTATCTTAGTGAGATTCAAATTTTGGACAACCTCCTCTTAAATGATGTTGTCTATTGAGCTTGATTCAATAATGACCTTGCACACCTTTCCAAGAATCTTACACTTGATCCTAGATAGATCCCTTCTTTTCTTGGGTTCTTCCTTGACCACTTCTTTGAGTACCTGACCCTCTTGAACATGAGGTTCTCACCATTCTTTGAATCTAGGCTCACCTTTGGAGATTTGACACTACTCAATTCTTCTTGAGCATAAGATATTTCCTTCTCCCATTGTGAACTTGAAGCTTTTTTAGGGCATCTATATGAAGGATGGCATAATTGACTACAGCTGTAACATTTCATATTTGCAAAGTGTGAACCTCTTCTGAAGTAAATTGTTATGCCTCTTCTCTTGGAGATTTTCCAAAAGGACCAGTATTGACTGTATGTTTTTCATTGATGACAACATATAGAAAGTAGCATGTGTGGAAGTCTTATGTAGTAATATTTTAGTATATGTAGCATGGACATGATATGAGCATGATATCATGGGCATAGAGGTTAACTATTAGTACAAACAATTATATGGAAGCTAGTGTAAGTAGTGTTCCTAATAGAGTAATAGATAGTGTTCTATGTATGGTTGTTTATATAGTTATCATGGAGCCTTGCGCACTTGGATATATGTTGAAGACATGTTAGTGATGTTTTAGTTATGGATGCATAGTTTTTTGATGAGTAGAAGTGATGTTATGTTGTCGCTATTCACCAGTAGTAGTTTCTTATGTTTCTTTAGAAGAGCTGACATAGATTTTATTGGTTCTTGAGTTGTGCCTATCTTTAGGGTATGTGTGCTTGGAGTTAAGCTTGGAGAAGTGTTATTGATGTTTTATTAAGAGTGCATGAGCTAATTCAGCTTACAGAGTGTGATTACCTAAAAAAAAAAATTCATGGCTATAGTCTTCTCTGGTCTCTGCATATTTTCCCTCTTCCTGGCTTGAAAACCCTAGTTCATAAATTCATAAATCTAGCCATTGGAAGGATAAAACCCCTTTTTATTTAGGCCCTATTCTATTTCTTCATTACCTTTTAGGGTCACTTAAGTGATTTATAAGTGCATGTGCACTTTTCCCTCCCGGTTAGTCACCAGTTCACTTGTTTCCTAATAGTTATCTTTTTCACTCCATGATTTAGCAACTACAGTGGTCGCATAGTCTTTTGTTCCTGGTGGCTAAGTTCCTTTGCGTTTCATGACTTCATAGGTGGTCTTTTCTTCCTTAAGTCATGGAATCACATGATAGCATGGCCTGAGATCTCTATCCCTTTGTAATCAGATGGCAGGCACATGATCTCATGGAATATTCTTCCCTCATGAGATCATGTGACAGTCATCCAATTCTCTAGATTATTTGGGCCAACTATCAAGGTGTGTCCACTTGGTAGGGATGGCTAAGGTGGTATTCTCTAATTGGTCAAGCTAGAATATGAGGTGGATATGTTATCAAAAAAATACTGAGGTGGTAGTTAGTTATTGGTTGCAGGATAGTGAGTTGGATATGCTATTAGTGGGGCCCAAAATCCCTGTCCCCTTTTAATCAGATGGTAGGTGCATGATCTCATGAAATCTTAGTAGGCCATGAGATCATGTGACAACTACCTGATCCTCTAGCATGTTGTGGTGTGTATGTAGTGGGACTGTAGACAGGTATTTCAATGTGGCAGGTTTTGATTTGATGTGGTGGCTGACAAGGCAGGGTGGGGTCAAGCCTTGATGACAGCCATAGGAGGTTCAAGATCTATGACTAGTGTATGATCACATGGAATCTTTCCAAGCTATGCGATCATACGAAAGTCATCTAATCTTCTAGATGATATGGCATTTCTCAATGGGACCTCCGTGCCAGTGGGCACTGACTTGCTCTTTCCTAGTTGGTCGACGTGGATGGTGAGGTGGAGGTTGTTAGTGGGCCCAAATCTTTCAAAAGAAATAATAGTGTAGGAAGATCTATGGTGATCGCATGATCTCATGGGATCTTTCCAAGCCATGAGATCATGCGACCACCTTCCAATTTTATGCCGACAGGTTGTGGGTCCGATGTGCCATGTTGTGCTGAGGTTCTCATTTCTCATTGGCTACGAGGTGTTGATGTGGCAAACATTTTTCAAAGGGCTTGTTGACTATTCTAGAAATAAATAAGAGCCACCTAATCTTTCAGGAAATAAATTGATCGATGACCATGTTTTAAAATATGCCAGGTAGTCATTGGGGCCAAAATTCAAATCTTCCTACAGGGTTTTTTCTAGGGTTTGTACAATGAGACGTATGAGATAGAAGGATTGTTCAGAATTGATTTTCCTAGTCGATTGCAGATGGAAAATGATGAAGAGGATCTGGGTAGCCATTTCGATCTGATTTTGCAACTTGGAGTGCCATGCTGAGAGGTACAAAGGACTATTATTTGAATCAGGGGGCTAGGGTTTTGATTGATGTCAGAAGATCTCTATATTATGTACATGCATGATCTGTAGGCTGGCTTTGGTAGTAATTTTTGTTTTGTTTGTAATAGGAAATTGGTTGAATTTGTAAAAGAAGTAAGCTTAGAATATGAAACTAAATATTTGTACATCAAATTTGATCTGATTTTCCTAGGTTTCTAGGATTTCAATCAGATTTGAAAAGAAGAACAACATTCAACAAAGCATCCAAGTATTCTCCATTCAAAATTTGGTGTATTTGCATGGTCCTTATTAAATGGTTTTGTCATTAAAGAAATGAGAGATAAGTGGAATTACATACTTCTAGATTAAAATTTGATTTGAGTCATATAAGTGAGAAGTATGTCAGATTAGTAAGCTTGATAAGAGAAGGTTGATTACAAGTGTAGACTTCTTGTTGCTAGTTTTCAAGAATTTGAGGGGTGTATGTAAAGTTGCAGCCAATAATGGATGTTCATAGGTGTTCTTTTGTCAAAGGATATGTGCCATTTTGTTATGATGGCATACCAGGTTTCCCTAATAAGATCCCTAATAACGTCAGAGAATATTTACCAAATTTCAATAGGAGCTAGTTCCAATCATCAAGAAAGCATGTGTAGGCTTTTGTTGATTTAATGTATGATTTTGATATCTGCCATGAAGATCTATGGATGAGGTTGTTTGTGCAGACTCTCAAAGGAGATGAAAGAGATTGGTTTTCATTTTTGCCTGCACCTTCGATTTCTTCATGGGATGAGCTAAGTTCTTTCTTCATTGAACAATTTGATGGTTAGGTAGATGTGAAATTAATGTTGGATAGATTGATGGAAATTTGGATTGAGGAAGGTGAGTTAATTCAAAAATTTAATAGCAGATTTACTAGGACACTAATGGATATCCTTGAAAATTGTAGGCCACATGATCAAATTTGTTTAGTTATCTACTTGAGTGCATTTGGCCAAAAAATGGGTTTCTTGTTGAGGGATAAACAACCACAAAGTCTACATCAGGCTTTTGAAATTGCAATGGATATTGAGTGCAATCTAAAGTATGGAGTTATAAGAAGACATGCCTCTACTGGTTTATATTTTTAGAATAAAGTGAATGATCAGGAAAAGGCCAACGAAGGTAATGAACATTTCTGGATTGTAGGAGATACATCTTTCCCTTTACATGACTTGCATAGATACAGTGATGATAATTATGAATGTACCTTCCCACCCAGTTAGTGTTGCTATAAATGCTGAGAGGAATGTAGATTATGGGAGCATGGATAAGATAGAGAATGAATTGGTTTTTGATGATATGTCACAAGATTTCTCTCATACTGTAGATGATTTTTCTTTGTAGTTTTCTATGTGTTTAAATGGTAATGAAGTTGAGTGTAATGTCTAGGAGACTAAGGATGAATGGGGGAGTCCATTGCATGGTACTTTTGGAGATGATGTGATTAATTATAACACTAATTTTTCATATGATGATAGCAATAGTTGTGAGTCATGCCCTAATTCAACTTCTAAATTTTCTTTCTCTGTTGAGGATGTATGTGAAAATGGATATAATGACATGTCTGGTATAGTTTCTAATGTGTTATTTGATGAAGACATTAATATGAACCAGCCTATACTTTTGTCTAAATTATTATTAAAAACAATTCCATATAGTTTCTAATCCACTATTTGAAGAATGTGCCCTGGAGATGGAATTTTTTGAGGATTGCTCACTTTCTAAGTTTAATGTTTTAGATATGGTTGATCTTGAATCTCCATCTCCAGTGAAGCCAGTTGGAGGAAAGGTAATGCAAGATGAATGTTGTTCATTTGATAAGAATGCATTACATAATGATAGTTTATCTCTTCTACCCCCAAGTATTGAGAATAATGAAGATAATGTAATTCATGATGTTGATTGTGTAAATCATCCTTATGAGGATAAAGGTATAATTTATCAAGAGAAATCAGATTTGGTAAACCTGAATGACTTGATGTATGAGGAAGTTTCAGTTACCTTGGTTGAGCTGAATGAATGTGAGTATAGTTTCTTTTCTTTTGATATGCAAGTGTGCATTAAAGATGAGCAAAATGTTTACAGCCAAGAGGAAAAGGTATCCATTATTTGTCTCCTTTCATATGTTTTAATTCATGATGATTTTGATGGTGCTTGTTTTCCAAATAATGAGTTTGTGGGGGGACATATGAGAGAGGGCATGGGTGATGTTAAATATGAAGTTATTTTGTAGCCTATGCTTGACAGTGTTTTCTATCATCATGTATATAACAGTGGTTTCAGATTGTTGTTTCATTCTGAAAACAAAAACCAAGTTTTTGATAGAGGTAAAGTTGATGTTCATTTGGCATCTTGAAGTTGCTTGTGCATATTTTTTATATTTTGTATTAGTGGTGTTAGCATTTTCAATAAGGAGCCAGTTTGTGAAAGTTTTGGAATAAGAGTGAGGTGAAGGCCTAGTTGTTTTCCTTGGGTGGTCCACTTCTCCTAGTGATTCTAGATCCTTGCCATGCCTGCAAGAGGCATGCATCCCTAGACAGAGCCACTATTATTACCTACAAAACAAAATTCATGGCTATAGTCTTCTCTGGTCTCTACATGTTTTCCCTGTTCCTAGCTTGAAAACCCCAGTTCATAAATTCATAAATCTAGCCATTGGAAGAAAAAAACCCTATTTTATTTAGGCCCTATTCTATTTCTTCATTTCCTTTTAGGGTCACTTAAGTGATTTATAAGCGCATGTGCACTTTTCCCTCCTGATTAATCCCTAGTTCGCTTGTTTCCCAACGGTTATCTTTTTCACTCCATGATTTAGCGACTACATTGGTCACGTAGTCTTTTGTTCCTAGTGACTAGGTTCCTTACCATTTCATGACTCCATGGGTGATATTTTCTTCCTTTAGTCATGGAATCACGTAAAAGCAGGGCCTGACATCTCTATCCCCTTGTAATCAAACGGTGGGCTCATGATCTCATGGAATATTATTTCCCCATGAGATCATGCGACAGTCATCTGATCCTCCAGATTATTTGGGCTGACTATTAAGGTGGGTACACTTGGTAGGGATGGCTGAGGTGATCTTCTTTGATTGGTCAAGCTAGAATATGAGGTGGATATGTTGTCAAAAAATGCTGAGGTGGTTGTTGGTTATTGTTTGTAGGATAGTGAGTCGGATATGCTATCAGCGGGCCCTGAAATCCCTATCCCCTTTTAATCAAATGGTAGGCACATGATCTCATGAAATCTTAGTAGGCCATGAGATCATGTGACAACTGCTTGATCCTCCAGCGTGTTGAATCTAGTATGCAGTGGGACCACTGATAGGTATTTCAACTTGGAAGGTTTTGATTTGATGTGGTGGCTGACAAGGTAGGGTGGGGTCAAGCATTGATGACATCTACGAGAGATTCAAGATCTATGGCTGGTGTATGATCGCATGGAATCTTTCCAAGCTATGTGATCATATGATAGTCATCTGATCTTCCAGATGATATGGCATTTCTCAGTGGGACCTCCTTGCCAGTGGGCACTGACTTGCTCTTTCCTGATTGGTCAACTTGGATGGTGAGGTGGAGGTTGTCAGTTGGCTTGAATCTTTGAAAAGAAATAAAAGTGTAGGAAGATCTATGATGATCGCATGATCTCATGGGATCTTTCCAAGCCATGAGATCATGCGACCACCATCTGATTTGATGCCGATGGGTTGTTATGTTTTGTGATAATACAAGTGCAATAAATATTTCAAAGAATCTAGTAATGCATTCCAAAACAAAGCACATTGCAATTAAATATCACTTTGTCAGAGAATTGGTGTAGGACAAGGAAATCAGATTGGAATATATTCATACAAAAGAACAAATTGCAGATATCTTCACCAAACCACTACCTAAGGATGCATTCTTGTATCTAAGAGGCAAGTCAGGGGTCACTCCCCTATCCGAGGTTCACTAAATAAAGTTTTAGTGATGCATCAACTAGAACATGTTGAAGATCAATCAGTTGATGCAGCATAGTTAGGAAATCATTGCATATGAATCAGTACATAAGGTACATTGATATTTACCAAAATTGTGTTAATTGTCTTTGGCATGTGTTGTCAAAGAGGGAGAGTTTGCTGTCATTTCAAGAAATTTCTAAGAAGAATAATTTGAGAAGTTAAGAGGGAGAGTTCTCAGTTAGAGAAAGAAGTTTGAAGATGATGGGAATCAGAATGAAGCTAAGTATATGTTTCTTACTCTTGGTTTATCTGTGAAATTTCATTGTGCTATGACATGTGTGTTGCCATCAATGCCAAAGAGGGAGATTGTTGGATACAATTGTCTGAAGGACATTGTTGGATTAGCTATGTGTTGTCTTTGATGTCACACAAATTTCATATCAATTATCATTCTCAATATCTACTGAGTTCAGTCGGTTAGCTAAGCGGTTCTCAGTATCTACCGAGTTCAGTCAGTTAGCTAAGCGGTTCTTAGTATCTATCGAGCTCAGTTGGTCAGCTAGGTAGTTTTTAGTGTCTACCGAGTTCTCTCGGGTGTCTAAAGAAAATTTGACAGGATATTAGTGTTAACGGAGCCTCCTCAGTTATCGAAGGAAAATTAGTGGTTACCGAGCTCTCTCGGTCTCCAAAGGATGTTGCAGAATTCGCTCTGGTTACCGAGTTTTGTAATACCTCTCCTATAGTGATACTATGATTTGATACTTTTTTTATTATGATGGTTAGAACTATGCACTCATGTTTATGTTTCATGGAGAATTATACGTTCATCAGATGATATTTATATGCTCAGTTATAGTTACATTGATTATATGTTTATGAGATCCTAGAAGAATCTATTAGTTTTACATGTTTTATCTCATGAATTGTATACTAACCCTTATCTCAATTGGTTTATGGATACATATGTCTGATGTGTTTTCATGACTCAGGACGAAGTCGTAGTTACTCACTCAGTGAGGTCCACATGATGTATCGATCCTAGTCATCTGCTTGCATATATCTAATTTGTATATCTATATGTATATGTATCTCTTGTTGGTGATGCAGGATTTGCAGGTACCGGGTATCATCTCCACCTGGCTCCATAGGTCTGAGTGATCCCTTAAAAATCCTCAATCATTGTTGTTGTCATGGAGATATCACCAAGCTTCACAAAAGAAAACCTTTATCCTTGATCATTCACCTTAGGTGGGAAGTGCTGGGTCAGTTCCTGGTAGGGAGGTATTATGTGGTTTATCAATTATTAGGGTTTGGATCTTGCTCTTGCTATTAGGGTATACTCAACTTTGTCAGTAGGTTATCTATGTGAGTCCTTGTTGGTCGATTTCTATTTCAGTGACTTATCCTTGTTAGATTATCATGTTAGTATTAGGGTCAAGCTGTTATTTGTACCTTGCATCATCTGGCTATATAGTCATAAAATGATAGTAATGCGAATAATAAGTTATTTATACTATATGTGTCATAAACATATGGGTGCACACATATGCTTATGAACATATATACATATATATATTTATAAGTATAAATAAATATGTAATTTATATAAACAGGATTAGCAAAATAGCACTAGCTTTATAATTAAAAGTATATTAAGAAATACATAAAATAAAATAATAAAATAAAAATAAATTTGCCTTCGGTAATAAAAGTAGCTAGCTAGGAGGGAGTTGAACTCGAGACCTCCTAGAAGTTGGGCTAGTTAGTTACCAATTGGGCTATGTGAATTCCTTGTGAGGTAATTAATTAAATTTGTTATTAAACCTTGTTTTGGATAATATTTTAATTAAAATTATCAAAACTTTATTATGTTACGGGAGAGATTAGTTTCTCCTCCGACCAACTATGGAAGTTGGAGAAGTTTCTTCCCGTACAGAAACTTCTCCAACCATATAGTTGGAGAGAAAATTTATAATTATCATGGTTGGATTTCGAGGGGGGGGCTGGAAATTTGTATGAAAATTACAGGAGTGAAGGCGTGATTGATCAAAGAAGAATTTTGGAAGGAGAATTGCGGAGGCTAGAGAATCCATCTGCAATAGCCAATCCACGAACCCAGGTTGGACACTGATCCAAAAAAAAAAAAAAAAAAAAATTTGTTAGAGTTGTATTGGAAAAGTATTTAATATTTTATTTGTTTGCAGTTAATATCTGTATAAATATATATATATAATATATATATTCATATAAATAGTAATATTCATGATTGTGAGAATACAGACATAACTTTATAATTTAAGTTATTGTATTGCATCAGAAACATTTGTTTTAAAAATATGCTATAGATATTTCTTTAAAAATATTTATATAAATTTTATTTTGTCAAAGTTCTTTTTTGTAAATGTTTTCAAATATATAAATTATGTATATGTTCTGTTTTAAAATATTTCTTTTAAAAATAAAAATAAAATAAAATAAATAAATATATATTATATTATATATATAATATATACGATATTATATATATAATATAATGTGTTCATATATATTTTACCTTTTAAAAGTTTCGTGATTATGTTATAGTTTCAAAAGAAAATATATTTTTTTTAAAACAAAATTTGTTTTCAAAAAAACCATGTATTAAAATATGTTTTAACGCGGAGTGGGGGACGCACGGTACCGAAGGTACCGTCGGCAGTGTAGCCACTGCCGGCGGTAGTGCCCACCGCTGAGCGCCAAACGTAAACAAAGATATTGCGGTGGAAATTATTTTCGGAGATAAATGTTTGGTTTCGGCTTGGATTAATATATATATTATATTATATATATGATATCATATATGATATCATATATATAATATAATATGTATATTTACATTTAAATATATTTTGGAAATTGTACAACTAAGATTATATAATATATATAATATGGGAATATTATATATATAATATAATATATTTTGTTAATTAATTTAAAATTTAATATTATGTTATATATATAATATCTAATATTATATATATAATATAATATATGTTTTTTATGAGTTATAATCATCATTCAATTGAGTATTATATTATTTATATAATACATGTAGTATTATATAATATAATAAATGTACTTCAAATTTATGGGGTATAATGGTTATATTATATATATATATATATATATATATATATATATATATATATATATATATATATATATATATATATATATATATATATATATATATATATATATATATATATATATATATATATATATATATATATATATATATATATATATATATATATATATATATATAATATTCATAATATTATATATATATAATATAATATATGGTTTTGTGATTTTAAATCATCTCTAAAGCATATGAAACTCAAACAGTAAACTATATAATATATCATGTATATTGCAACTGAGATGTAAAATTTGGAATTAGAGACGTCTTTTTCAGAGAGTTAAGTTATTAGCCTTTTTGCAAATTAGTAGTGAAAACTCTTTTCATACTTAGATAAATGTTGGGATGGGGATTAGAAAATTGAAAACAAACCCTTTGCCTCCTAGCTTGTCAGCAATCAAACCTGTCAAACTTTGTGATCTCCTAAGCATCCTAGGTAGATCTGTTATAATGAAAATGTTGAACATGTTAGTGGGTTGCTAGGAAAACCTAACGGGAATAGGTTAGGGTTAGGAAACCTAGGAACCCTAAGTGAGTGGCTCTCAGTGCGGGGCCGGGGCCCTAAAGTGGCTAGACCAGGATAACTGACTGATGAGTTAATTAACCAAGTGATAACCTAATAAAATTTAAGGGATGGGTTTAAAACATTAAAAAGATTAAATTGTGCCTCACCCATGCCATTAGCGCTAGGAAAGGCTATGGATGGGAGTGGGAGAAGGTACCTATGCGTAGGTACGATCGAATGGCGCTTGTCTGTACAAAAGGCATTCGATTCCGCATGTGCCTACTTGGGGGCCGGGGCCCAGTGTGGCTAGTACCAGGACAACCCAAGGGGTGAGGGCTATGCGATGACACTCACTTAGGTTGTTGCTTAGGATTTCCTACCCAAACCTTAGAATCCCTTGTGAAATGACTCTGCTTGTGTGAAATGTTATTCAACCCTAGGTATAACCTAGTAAGTTCCTTCTTTGTGGGCTTGGTGTTTATCTCCTAGCACGGGGGGTGAAACTTTACCAGTTTCACATGGTTGGGTGGAAAATCTTTCTATCGAGGTATCTTGTGCAGATGTAAATAACTGAAGATTCATATTTGTCTGTGCACCTGTTGAAGAATGAAGACTTTTACTTATTCATGTTGTTATACACTTATGTATTCTCCTATGAGGAGTTTAAATGTAATGTAATTTTCAAATGATGCAATAATGGGTAGATGTAGGAAAAGGGTTATATGGGATGTTTATTTAATGTACGTTGGAAAGATGTAATTTTTGTTATGTATCAAGTTATGTAAAATGTTGATGAATCATTTGTTGTACTATTGCAATATGTTAGTTAGATGAAATGGAATTATAGTAATTGATCTTTAAAAAGTATTAGATGGAAATTAACTTTGAATGTGTTTAAGTATTTTCCAATAAAGAACCTGAAATGGAATTTGTATGGTTAGTAAATGTTGTTAAATAGTTTATCAGCTTTTCAATAATTTAAACATTTACATTTAAGGGAACCTTGGAAAGAAGTTAAGATATGTTTTGTTTATTTGCAAACTTTAAAAGTTCAAAATTTTTCATAAAATTCTACTTAGGTTTTCTTTTATAAAGTAAGCCTTTGTGCATTTCCCTGGTTCCCCTGCGGGGGATGACAAGTTCTCTCAGTCACTGAAGGAAATCTTTTCAGGATTAATGTTTATCGAGCAAGGTTTTCCCTTTCAATGAATTTTGTTATTACAGTCTATTTATCCCAGCTGAATGTTATAATAATTATTAATGCCGACTTGAAAATCTAAATGATTATGAAATGGCATATATATATAGAAGGTCAAATGGTGAATAAAATAGATACAGCATGCAGAAATCATTTTGAAGAAAGGTGTGTGCAAATTTTAAAGGATGGTCAGATATCCTTGAGGAGAAGCAAAGATTTAATTGATCAGTAAGGATCTAGTGAAATAGAATAGAGATCTATATTCAGCAATTTAGTTGCAGGTCATTTGATTATTACTCCCTAGCAATTGTAGCAGTGATATCAAAATCTCTTAACCAAGTTGGTTTAACAACCATTTTGTAAATCCTCTACCAAGGTAACAGTTCTATTGAATTGTTTCAAGACCTCTTACAAGGCCACTCCTAGCAGGGTGATTAAATCCTCTAACAAGGTCACACCTAACAGTGTGTTTTGTAACCTTTTACTGAGTTGGCTTCTAAATGGGCATCACTTCAGAAGAGTGAAAAATAGTAACTAGATAAATTGGTGGTTTTTCCCATATTGGGTTTCCACGGTAAATCTGGTGTCTCTTGTGTTCATGTTATTTTCTTTATTCATGTAAGTTAATCAGTAGTGAATGCTTAAGAACAGTTTAATTATTACACATTTCAAGGATCAAGTTTTCAGCATTTCTCTGTATATTTACCAAGTGGCATAGTAAATAATTTGTTAAGATTTTTAAGAGATCAGTGATAATATTTTTATGGTTAACTGATTCACCCCCCTCTCAGTTACTGCATCTATATTTCCAACAATTGGTATCAGAGCTTTTTGTACTTGTAGGAAGGGTTTCAAGGACCTAAGCTAAAGATCAGGATGTCTTACAAAAGAGAAATTCCAAGGCTTAACAGAAATAACTTTTCAGCATGGCAAGGTCTCATGAGATTACATCTGGCTTCCATTGGTGATTCAGGATGCAAATATTTTGATCAAGAATATACAATTCCTACTGGCACATTGACTATTGAAGACATTGTAGAGAAGAAGAACCATAACACTATGATGATAGACATTGCATCAGCTCTTAGCTATGAAGAATTTGTTGAAATCAAAGACTGCACTACTGCTCATGAAATGTGGAACAAGCTGAAGAAAATCTATGGCGGTGATGACAATGTGAAGAGAGCCAAAGAAGAGAGCCTGAGAGGACAGTTTGATCAAATGAAAATGAGAGAAGAAGAAAACATTGCAAAATATATTGAAAGGATCAAGACAAGTGTTAGTGCAATCTGAGCTTCTGGAGGAAAAATTGATGATGAAATGGTTAAAAGTAAGGTTCTTAGAACATTACTCCCTATTTATGCAATAAGAGTTTCTGCTATTCAAGAAAGAAGATGTGAAGAAAATCACAATATAACTTTGGATGCCTTAGTTGGAAGATTGACAGCCTTTGAATTGGATAACTATGACAACTATGTTCCAACTTCTAAAAATATTGAATCATCTTTTGAGGCCAAACTTTCACTCAGGAAAGGGAAGAAAATCCAATTAGAAAGTGAAGAAGAATCAGAGGAAAGTTCTGATAGCGATCTTGAAGTTATTGAAGCATTACTTGCAAAGAAGTATTCAAGAGGTAGAGGAAAATATAGAGGTAAAACTCCCTTAATCTATTTTTCTTGTGAAGAAATTGGTCATATTGCAGCTAGGTGTCCAAACAAGCAAAGCAAAGATGAGAAGAAAAATTACAAGTACAATGGCAAGAAAAATTTCAAATCATTCAAGGATAAAGGTAAGAAAACATGTTTCTTAGCTAAAGATTCAAATGATAGTGAAGAAGAAATTGTTTTCATTGCTGTAAAAGATGAATCTGATAATGATGAAGATGAGATGGCACTTATCTCTCATATAAGCAAGAATGATACATGGATTATAGACAGTGGATGTTCACATCATATGACTGGTTACAGGACCAAGTTTGAACACTTTGAAAACTTTGATGGTGGTAATGTAAGGTTTGGAAACAATGAACCTTGTTGTATAAAAGGAAAGGGATGAATTTCATTAACCAAAGAACTTATATGTGATAATGCATATTGGGTCAAAGGACCAAAGCATAATCTTCTAAGTGTAGCACAACTAATCAACATTGGATTCAAGGTTGAATTCATGAATGGCAAAGCAAGATTGCTGGATGACAAAGGAAAACTGATAGGATCAGGCAAACAAACCAAAGGTAACCTGTTTTATCTTGATCTTGGTGATTACTCATGTTTTATTGCTCAAATTGAAGAAAGTTGGCTATGGCAGAAAAAGTTATGTCATGTAAATTTTGACAACATGATAAAAATAAGCAAATTCAAGAAAGTAAGAGGTATTCCAACTTTGAAGAAACCTGATGCTGGTCTATGCAAGAATTGTCAAATTGGTAAAATGGGAAAGTCTAGTTTCAAAAGTAAAAACTATCAGTCTGAAGATATTTTGGAAATTGTGCATACTAATTTATGTGGACCTATTGGAATTGAGAGCTATACTGGAGAAAAATTCTTTATTCTCTTTGTTGATGATTATTCTAGAATGATGACTGTTATGTATTTAAGAGAAAAGTCTGAAGCATTTGAGAAGTTCAAATGGTATTTAGCAAGAGTAGAAAAGGAAACAAGAAAAAGAATAAAATGCTTGAGATCAGACAGAGGTGGTGAATTCATCTCCCATGAATTCAATAATTTCTGCATTGAAAGAAGAATCAAAAGATAGGTATTAGCCCCGAGAACTCCTGAGAAGAATGGAATAGTTGAAAGAAGGAACAAATCTATCATGGACTATGCAAGCACTCTAATGATTGAAAAGAACATTGCTATGAAATACTAGAAGGAAGCTATCAGCACTGCAGTTCATAACTTGAACTGAGTACAGCTGAGAAAAGACACATTCAAGACTCCATATGAGCTATGGCATGGCTACAAACCAAATGTAAGTTACCTAAAAGTATTTGGTAGTAAATGTTACATCTTGAAAGAATCTAGCAAAGGAAAATTTGATGTAAAAAGTGATGAAGGAATATTTTTGGGATATTCTTGCAAAAGTAAGGAATATAGATGTCTAAATTTGTCTACTCACAAAATCATAGAAAGTGCACATGTGAGAATTGATGAGTTTGCAAAAAAGATTGAAGAAGAAAGAAAAAAGGAACCAGAGGACTACAAAAAATTTGTTTACATCAAACCTGATACATTGCTAGACACATGTAAGGAGACTACATCTACTGAGCCCAGTACAGTAACCGAGTCACAAGAAGAAGTTCTAACCGAGTCACAAAGTACCGAGTTTCAGTCTGAAGCTACCAAGCAAGTATCTACCGAGCCCGAGCAATCTGAACCTGAAGATGAAGAAGATGACAATATAACTCATTCAGGAAGCAAGGAACCTATATTAGCCAAGTACGTCAGAAAGCATCATAAACCAGATCAGATTATTGGAAACAAATCAGATGGTACTATGACAAGAAGTAAACTAAAAGGTACATGTTTATTTGCTGATTTTGAACCTAAAAATGTCAAAGATGCATTAGAAAATGAAAGCTGGATTGAGGCTATGAATGAAGAAATAGAGCAAATAGAGAAAAATAAGACATGGACTCTTGTACCTAGGCCTAAAGATAATTGGGACAAAATGGGTATTCAAAAATAAGTTGAATGAAGATGGTTAAGTATTATGAAACAAAGCAAGATTGGTATGTAAAGGATATTCTCAAGAAGAAGGAATAGATTATGGAGAGACTTTTTCTCTTGTTGCAAGATTAGAAGGTGTGAGGACTTTACTTGCATATGCAGCACATAAAGGATTTAAGGTATATCAGATGGATATTAAATCTATTTTTCTCAATGGTATTCTTGAGGAAGAAGTCTACATTGAGCAACTTGAAGGTTTTATTGATCCAGAAAAAAGGGATATGGTCTGTAAATTACACAAAGCATTATATGGTCTGAAATAAGCTCCTAGAGCATGGTATGAAAGATTACATAACTATCTTACTCAGATTAATTTCAAAAGGGTTAATGACAATAGCAATTTATACATCAAAGAAGGATCAGATAACAAAATTGTTTTGGCAGAAATATTTGTGGATGATACTGTGTTTACAGGAAATGATGATCAGTGCAAAGAATTTTTAGAGCTTATGAACAAAGAATTTGAAATGTCTATGTTTGGTTAGATAAAATTCTTTGTTGGACTTCAGATTCAGCAGAAGAAAAATGGTATCTACATTACGCAGTCTAAATATATCAGGGAAATACTTAAGAAATTTGGAATGGAAGATTCAAAACTAGTTGGTACACCCATGTGTACTAGACTAAAGCTTACCAAAGATGATGATTCAAAAGAAGTAGATCAGACCTTATACAGATCAATGATTGGAAAATTACAATATGTAGTACACACAAGGCCTGATATTGCCTTAGCAGTTGGAATAGTGGCAAGATTCTCGGCTAAACCCAGAGAAAATCACATGATGGCAATCAAAAGAATCTTGAGGTATTTAAGGGGAACTGAAGATTATGGCTTGTGGTATAAATTTGGAGGCAATATGGATTTAAAAGTGTTTACTGATGCTGATTGGGCAGGAAACATTGATGATAGAAAGAGTACAAGTGGTGGTGCATTCTTTCTTGGCAAGAGGTTAGTATCTTCGACTAGTAAAAAGCAAAACTGCACTTCCCAATCCACAGCAAAAGCAGAATATGTTGCTACAGCAGTAAACTACTCTAATATTATATGGTTTAAATAGTTTTTGGAAGGCATGAAGGTTGAGATCAAAGAACCAGTTGTTATGTTTTGTGATAATACAAGTGCAATAAATATTTCAAAGAATCCAGTAATGCATTCCAAAACTAAGCACATTGCAATTAAATATCACTTTGTTAGAGAATTGGTGTAGGACAAGAAAATCAGATTGGAATATATTCATACAAAAGAACAAATTGCAGATATCTTCACCAAACCACTACCTAAGGATGCATTCTTGTATCTAAGAGGCAAGTTAGGGGTCACTCCCCTATCCGAGGTTCACTAAATAAAGTTTTAGTGATACATCAACCAGAACATGTTGAAGATCAATCAGTTGATGTAGCATAGTCAAGAAATCATTGCATATGAATCAGTACATAAGGTACATTGATATTTACCAAAACTATGTTAATTGTCTTTGGCATGTGTTGTCAAAGAGGGAGAGTTTGCTGTCATTTCAAGAAATTTATAAGAAGAATAATTTGAGAAGTTAAGAGGGAGAGTTCTTAGTCAGAGAAAGAAGTTTGAAGATGATGGGAATCAGAATGAAGCTAAGTATATGTTTCTTACTCTTGGTTTATCTGTGAAATTTCATTGTGCTATGACATGTTGTGTTGCCATCAATGCCAAAGAGGGAGATTGTTGGATACAATTGTCTGAAGGACATTGTTGGATTAGCTGTGTTGTCTTTGATGTCACACAAATGTCATATCAATTATTGTTCTCAGTATCTACTGAGTTCAGTCGGTCAGCTAAGTGGTTTTTAGTATCTATCAAGTTTAGTCAGTCAGCTAAGCATTTCTCAGTATCTACCAAGCTCAGTCGGTCAGCTAGGCAGTTTTTAGTGTCTACCGAGTTCTCTCAGGTGTCTAAAGAAAACTTGATAGGATATCAGTGTTAATTGAGCCTCCTCAGTTATTGAAGGAAAATTAGTGGTTACCGAGCTCTCTCAGTCTCCAAAGGATGTTGCATAATTCACTGTGGTTACCGAGTTCTCTCGGTCACCAAAGGAAATCTTTTTAGGATTAATGTTTACCGAGCAAGGTGAGCCCTGTCAATGAATTTTGTTATTATAGTCTGTTTATCCCAGCTGACTATTATAATAATTATTAGTGCCGACTTGAAAATCTAAATGATTATGAAATGGCATATATATATAGAAGGGCAAATGGTGAATAAAATAGATACAGCATGCATAAATCATTTTGAAGAAAGGTGTGTGTGAATTTTAAAGGATGGTCAGATATCCTTGAGGAGCAACAAAGATTTAATTGATCAGTAAGGATCTAGTGAAACAGAATAGAGATCTATATTCAGCAATTTAGTTGTAGGTCATTTCATTGTTACTCGCTAGCAATTGTAGCAGTGATATCAAAATCTCTTAATTGAGTTGGTTTAACAACCATTTTGTAAATCCTCTAACAAGGTAACAGTTCTATTGAATTGTTTCAAGACCTCTTACAAGGCTACTCCTAGCAGGGTGATTAAATCCTCTAATAAGGTCACACCTAACAGTGTGTTTTGTAACCTTTTACCGGGTTGGCTTCTAACCGGGCATCACTTCAGAAGAGTGAAAAATAGTAACTAGTTACATTGGTGGTTTTTCCCATATTGGGTTTCCACGGTAAATCTGGTGTCTCTTGTGTTCATGTTATTTTCTTTATTCATGTAAGTTAATCAGTAATGAATGCTTAAGAATAGTTTAATTATTACACATTTCAAGGATCAAGTTTTCAGCATTTCTCTGTATATTTACTGAGTGGCATAGTAAATAATTTGTTAAGATATTTAAGAGATCAGTGATAATATTTTTTGGTTAACTGATTCACCCCCCCCCTCTCAGTTACCGCATCTATATTTCCAACACCTTTTTGTTGGTTCTCCCCTTTGATCTTCAACTTGTAGATTTATACTTTGATGGATAACTTTAATGATACTTTGACTCTATCACCACTCCAAAGTCTAAAAGGAAGAGGGCCAATTAACAAGGATCAAAGAGATCCTCCTACACTTTGAGCCAAGATGCTCAGGCAGGTGTACCCTTGATTCACTTCTTGAAAGGAATCACTAACTAATAGACAATTATACCCCTTACTAACTGATTGAAAGATTTTATCATTTAAATGTGTGTGTGATTGATGATGGACAACCTCCAAAGAATGGACCAATGCCTTAACCAAGGGAAAAGAGTCACCTAATAACATATATCAACTAAACCCTAACTTAAACACACTTGAATTTAGGATAAGTGCTTTGCCTATTATTGCTCTCACTTACATATCAGGACATCAAATCCTTATCTAGCATGAACTCACTGAAACTACCTGAAAGACTTTAATCCTAACTTTGTTAGGAACTCAAAGATAATTTTAAAATACTCTTTGTTTATCATATGATAACCCACTTTGTGAAATTAACATATATGAGCTCAAGAACAAAACAAGAAGACATACACAAACATGAGATTGGAATCCAAATGTATTCTCATTAAAATTTGTAGGATCAATACATTATCAAAAAACAAAATGCAAGGGGACAAACCCTAAATCCAAGCTCTCCCTATTCAGTATAACACCATCAACAACCAGGTACCAAAAAGAAAGTTTTGGAACCCCCACTAAGTAAAAAATGCTACAATATAAACCCCCCTAGTCATCTTGAAATCCCAAAACTAGATGCAACAAGCTACAAATGACTAGGGTTAGGGTTTCAACCACCCAACCAAGTAGAAATAGTCAAAAATTTATTACAGGGGAAGAAACCCAAGCAACCAGGAGAAGACAGATCCTAGAGTGATCCTCAATCATGACAAACTCACTGAGAAGGTACTAAGAACCATAATAATGCAGAATTTGTCAACCTATTCAGCCACCTGCAACACACCTTCGAGCACAAAGAACATAGTATAGACACCCTACAAACGGTAATGGAACACCCTAGACCACACTGCAACAGTCGGCAAAACAAATTCTACCAGATCCGGCTATGAAAGCATTCAATTTTGGTCCTTTTTGTTGCTGGAAACCCTCTATAAATTTGAATTTGAAAAACAACGGTCACTTCCCAGTGCCAGCAGCAAATCGACGGTTGACATTTGAATTTAGGTCAACTTTATATCATGACCATCAAATCTTCATGTTTCCCAGGCTTTATGATTTATCTTTTAAAAAGACCCCAGCCACACTTAGCGAACTGGTGACTGAAGGTTTTTGCCAGTTCATAGAACACTTTATGTTAATGCCAGTTAGTTTAGCCATTGCACAAACACTCCTTCACTGAATCACCAGCCAATTTGGAGCACCTCCATTTTATTACATGAATGAATGAAACCCTTTGAAATTTGTCAGGCTGCCAAAACCTTGTCCAAACCACCAAAAAGATCAAGAAACTCTATTGGGCCCACATCAAAAGAATTGACAGTTATCTCATCTTCGCATAGACCTCCAAGATTCCTCCAAATCATAAAACAACCATCGGATGAATAATCTTTCCCTACTCTGACAACCCTCTAACACTGAATGAAATCAATAGTTGTCTTAAGTTCTCATGTGTCATAAATAACCCATCAGACTATATGTCGACCATCGATGCTCTGCAAGTGTCAGAACCCACTAACAAGCCAGAAAATTAGGTCCCATTGACAACTACCAACGTATTAATACATGGACCAATGAGAAGCTTCCATTTATACCTACGTGTCACCTTGGACCCACAGTCAGAAACACCACAACCGTGGAAGAATTAATGGCCATCATAAGATCGCAAGCCTTTGACAATACCCTTGTGAACTTACAACAACCGTAGGATTAAGATGGTGTCAGAGAGCTGGGCCCAGGAAATGCTAAGCTGAAACATAGGAAAAATTAAGGTGCTGACTTAGGAAAAATTAAAACACCATTGGGCTCATAGACTTAGGAAATATTAAAAGGGGCTCGAATATAAAACCTTTAGTCGCAAGATCGCATAACATAAAAAAAGTTCACATGATCATGTGACAAAGAGGTTAACAATTTAGCACATGCATTTTAGAGTTTTAAGTGACCCAAAAAGGTAACTTAAGATTAGAATAGGGTCGGGGTAAAACAAAAGTTTTTTAATGCAACGACTAGATATTTGAAAAGTTGAACTAGGGCTTGAGGCTAGAGACATAAAAAGCACTGCAGAGACCAAAGGGAAAGACCAGAAACCATGAATTTTTTTCTGAGTGATAACACTTTCAACCCAACATTTAAATCATTCAAAGTAAAGCACCATATTTTCTTTCATGTTGGTAGTAGTAGTAGGAGGTCCATTCTATTTTTGAGACTCATTCCATGCAAGTAGGTTGTTGCATAAGGATATGATCTCAGTGGGGTATAGGATACCTATAGGGGTCTGATAACTATTCCATAATAATCTATCTGGAGGCCTTTTTATTTTATCAAGAAGAGTTATGAGTGTGCAGATAAGGTAATATCCACCTGAGTGATGCGGAGCTCAAAGAAGGAGGATGTTCTTTGTCCTCATCAATTGGCCCTTTTTACCTATTAGACTTTGGAGTGGAGACTAGCTAGTTTTTCAATCATAGTGTAAACCTGACACTATGTGGGAACAAGTTTAAAAGACAACACAAAGAAAGATCTAGTTATTTTGGTAGAGCCGATAGTGTGTAGCATGCGTCTACAATTATTTTATTAGACAGGTCCCAGAATGTGTTGAATGCATAGTAGAGTCAACAAAATGTTTATTGGAGTTTGTTATGATTTCTCCAATATGATTTCAAGGTGGTTCTAAGAGGCTAACTTGATTCTATCATTTGGAGGAAAGATATTTATAGGCAGTCATTTGTGATTGCTTGAGTGTGGTTCATGGTTGATTAAGCAGAGCAGAGCAGAGTGTGAGAATTCTTGAGCCATCAAAAGAAGGTCTGTGTGACCAAGTAAAGTACTTGTGCTATTCATTGGAACTGATCCAGATAGTAGGTCAAAGCACAGTTCACCAAGATCTAGATATAGTGTATATTTATTATTTAGAAGGTTGTAGCCTTTGCCTAGTTGAGCAGTGAGCTCTTGGACAGTGCATCCTCTACCCTAATAGGGACAATTGTAAAAGACTCCTAAAAGGGTCTGACACTTGACCAGGTCTACTGTACTTAATATATTTTAAATCTATGCCTAACAGGGTAAAGGTTCTTCTAACAAGGATCATTATACACTAGTACAAAATATTAGTGGGTATCAAGTCCCACCAGGGTTTTTACCTATTTGGATTTCCCTGTAACCAAAATATTACTATTTTGTTCATATGTTCTTTCATTGTGTTTATGCTTTATGTTTAAGTATACTTAATTGGATAAAGAATTGAATCTTGTAGATAACTGATTCACCCCCCTCCCCCTCTTAGTTATCTCTTGGGACTATTCCTAACAATTGGTATCAGAGCCAAGTGCCTCAGAGATAAAGTTTAACAACTTGAGGTTGATCAGGTGGCATACCTTAGGAAAGAGAGTCCTAAGTTTGATGCAGAGAATTATCTTGATTGGAAGAACAAGATGGTGACTCATTTGCAGTGCATTACTTTTGAAGTTTTTAATGTAACTATCAAAGAAGCCAAGATTTCTACTTTAGAAGACCTTGGAAAATATGATGCTATTGACACACAAAAGGAATTGTTTCATCAAAATTCTATTGCTAAAGAAGCCTTTATCAACACCCTATCTAATGGTGAATTGTTAGAAGTAAAAAAGGTAGATATAACCCACAAAATATGGAAGCACCTAGAAGACATATTTGAAGGAGAAAAACAAGAAAAGGATGCACACAAAAAGACATGGAAGAAAAGATGCAATGCATTAGAGATGTTTCTTAAAGAAAATATTAGAGCTTACAATTAGAGGATTAATGAAGCAGTTGCTGGAATCAAGAACAATGGTGGAGAGATTTCAGAGGTGAACATTATGGATAAATTCATGACTACTCTTAGTCCAATATATGAAAGAAAGATCAACATCCTTGATGATACCATGCAGCTTACATCAAATTTCAAGAGAGGGACCTTGATCAACAAAATCTTAGCTTTTGAGATTTCAAGATTGAAGACAAAACCAAAGAGTGAGACAGCCTTCAAAGCAACAGTTCATGGTAAGAAATCTACAAACACTTCTATTAATTTTGATGATGGTGATGAAGAGAAAACATTAGATGATTCTATTGCTATGATTTCCAAAAGAGAAAAGAAAGGAAAAGGAAAATATGAAGGTTAGTTACTGTTAGAAAGTAAAGACCAGCAAGATAACCTAGAGGAGGGGGGTGAATTAGTTATCAGATAATTATAACCTTTATCAAATTCAACAAAATTTAACCATGTAATAAATTTAATTACCAACAATAGAAAGATATTCATCCATAATGACACAATAACACAAGATATGTTGATTAGGGAACCTCTTGATCAAAGAGTAAACCCCAGTGGGAATGATGCCCACAAAAGATGCACTAATATGAATATTCCTTGTGAAAGGATGGAATCTGTTAGGAGTCTTATGAAATACATTTAGTACATATGAATCCCTATTAGGAGATTTTGAATCCCTGTTAAAAGATTCTAACTGTGCTAGGAGTTATGGAAGACAAAAGGACCCACTGCCCAAACAGCTTCAGGGTAAGATCACTGAACACACTGTCCAAATGACCTTAAGATTATTCAAAAAAATAATATGAAATATGTTACCTCCTCACTATTCCAAACCACACTCACTACTACATCAGATCTCAATTCCAGATCTCAGTACTTCACATGTCTTCCTTCATAATTTTGCTTTCACAACATCATTAGCTCTTTTCTTCACTTCATGCTTACATTCACATTCAACCATGCCACCTCTTCATTCACTTACTTATTCATGCATACCTAACTACATTAAAATAAGAAAAAACATTCTTTCCTTTATACCACACTCAAATAATTAAAAATGATTCGGCACACAATTACAAAACAAAAGTTTCCACACGCTACATAAAAAATACACAAAACTGTCAGCTTCCAAATGCAATAACTCTTCACTCATGTGACCTAAAATTTTGTGGTATGAACCATGTCACTATCAATATGTCTCTAGCTTCCCTTTAACTACACAAAACTATATTCCATCTCGATTAGGAGATATCATCCGATTTCCACAAACTGCTACTCAGGAACACTGCCTGAATACTGCTTCCACCAAAATGCTTATAACTTTCATAAATCAATGAATTACTATCTATTCTCTTAACCATAGACATATAACATATCAAAGAGTATAACCTCAACATCACATATCACCAACTACAATATTCCATGTGTGCTAATCAAAACACTATCTGCTACTTTGTGAGTCTCTAGAAGATAACTATGTTGACATCAACGAAAATCATTGTCATGAATGCAACAACAACTGCTACAGAATGACTACCAAAAATTCATTCCTAACAATCTCCCCCATTGGCATTGATGGAAACATAGATTAAAATCATCCAATGTTCCAAAAATCCAATACTACAACACTGCTATTCTAACAAACATTTTAAGTCCTCTACATCAATCAAATCTTGCTTCATTTTCCTATTCAATTCTCTCCAAAAGATGGTACAACTGGTACAAATGGTTTTTCATGTACACTTCTCCCCCATTGACATCAATGATAGAAATTTCATCACTATGTCATTAATAACTCAATGTCAAAAGACACTATTCAGAAAATACAATCGCAAGAGTCCTCATGACTCAGCTCACATACTCCCCAATAGAGGAAGTACCAACATCTAGTCAAGAATAAAAATAAGGCTCATATAGCACAGGATCGATGCAACCAACTACATCATTACTCAAGATTAGGTTGGGGCATAACCCCAAGTATACCTCTTAGATACTCAAATGTATCCTTAGGAAAAGGCTTAGTAAATATGTTTACTATCTGTTCCTTTGTGCTTATGTACTCTAGTTTGACTTCTTTCTCAGCAACTTTCTCTCTTACAACATGATACTTGATCTCTATATGCTTAGTCTTAGAATGTAAAATAGGATTCTTAGACATACTAACTGTACTGGTATTGTCACAATGTATGAAAATAGGCTCAAAAAAAATTATTACAATATCCTTCAGCATCTACTTCATCCAAATTATCTAGTTACAATTCTTTTCTATTGCTACATACTCTTCTTCTATTGTATTTTGTGAAATACAATTCTTCTTCTTGCTCAACCAAGAAACTAATCTTCCTGTAAGAAAAGATGCTCCCCCACTGGTGCTTTTCTTGTCATCAACACTGCCTCCCTAATTAGCATCTGTATATACACATGGGGTAAAATCATCAGATTTTTCATACCACAATCCATAGTCCATTGTGCCTCTTAAATATCTCAGTATCCTCTTTACTGTTGCATAATGTGACTCTCTAGGTCCAACTTGAAATCTTGCTACCATTCCAACTGAATCTGCTATATCAGGTCTAGTATGTGTCAAGTACTACAATCCTCCAATCATGGATCTATATTTCTTCTGGTCAACTATCAGTGTTTCATCTTTGCTAGATATTTTATGTCTTGTAACCATAGGTATTCCAACTGGTTTACAATTCTCCATTCCAAATCTTTTTATCAAATCATTCAAGTACTTTGTCTTACTTACAAAGATACCATCACTATTCTGTATTATCTGTAATCCCAAAAAGTATTTCATCTCACCAATCATACTCATTTCAAATTCAGTCTTCATTTCATTAGAAAATTTGTCACTAGCTTCATCTTCTCCTCCAAAGATAATGTCATTAACAAGAATAACTATAATTAACACACCATTTTCAATTTCTTTTGTGTACAAGTTACTTTCAGCTGTTCCTTTTGTCAATCCCAATTTTAACAAATACTTATCTAGTCTAGCATACCAAGTTCTAGGTGCTTGCTTTAGTCCATATAATGCTTTCTTTAGTTTACATACCATGTCTCCTTCTTGATTCAAAGGAAAACCTTCATTCTGCTTAATGTAGACTTCTTCTTCCAATTCACCATTTAGAAATGTGGACTTCACATCCATCTGATACACTTTAAATTTCTTAAAAGCTGCATAAGCCAAAAACTTTCTTACTGCTTCAATTCTTGCCACAGGTGCAAAATTTTCTTCATAGTCAATTCCTTCTTGCTATGAGTATCCCTTACATACCAATCTTGCTTTATTTCTTACAACTTCTCCTTGTTCATTCATCTTGTTTCTGAATACCCATTTAGTTCCAATCACATTCTTGTCTTTAGGTCTAGGGACCAATTCCCATGTCTTATTCTTTTCAATCTGATCTAGTTCTTCTCTCATAGCTTTAATCTAATGTTCATCTTCACAAGCTTCATTAGTAGATTTAGGTTCAATTTGAGAAATAAAACATAAATGTACCTTATTCTGAGTAAAAACTCCTCTATCCAAACTTCCAATAACTTGCACAATAGGATGATGTCTTGATATATACCTCTTCGGTTTCATAGTCACAGATCTGTTTCAATTGTAGATTCTTCTCTAGATTCTTCTCTAGTTTCTTGTGCAAGACTTTCATTCAACAATTCACTGTTAGTCTCATAGAATAATTCAGTAGCTTCAGTAATAGGCTAAGGATGAGCTTCTTCATCAGATTCATAATTAAGCATTCTTTCCTAAATTTTGAACTTTTCATCAACTTTAACATTTGTGATCTCAACAATAGTTTTAGTTCTCTTATTGTAACATCTATATGTTTTTCTCTTCAAAAAATATCCAAGAAAAAATCCTTCATCACTTCTAGGATCAAACTTTCCAATATCATCATCTCTCTTTATATAACATTTGCTTCCAAAAATTATAAAATACTTAACTAAGGCTGCATGTCCAAACCATAACTCATAAGGTGTCTTGTTTGTATCTGCTCTGATTTGTACTCTTTTCATTGTATATACTGTTGTATTCACTACTTCTCTCCAAAATGTCTTCACCAAATCATTCTCAAATAACATAGCTCTTGATGCTTTAGTTACTGATCTGTTTCTTCTTTCTGTAATACAATTTTGTTCAGGTGTTGTAGGGGCTAAAATTTGTCTCTTAATACCATTCACTTCACAAAAAGTATTAAAATCTCTAGAAGTAAATTCTCCACCTCTATCAGATCTCAAACATTTAATCTTCATTCCAGATTCATTCTCAACTTTATTCTTAATGATCTCAAACTTATCAAATGCTTTAGATTTTTCTTTCAAAAAATGCAATCCACATCATTCTTGTAAAATCATCAACAAGAATCATAAAATACCTTTCTCCATAGAATCTTGTACTCTTGGTAGGACTGCTCAAGTCTGTATGAACAATCTCCAACTTCTCTGTCGATGTGAACTTCTTACTAGGAAATGAACTTCTCTTCTTCTTAGCCATCACACAATCTTTGCAAATTATGTTAGTAGGCTTCATAATTTTAGGAAAATCTCTTACCACAAGTGTAGTACTTACTTTCACAATATTATCAAAGTTTATGTGACAAAACCTTCTATGCCATAACCAACTTTCATCAATCTTAGTAATCAAACATGTTATCTCAGTAGCTTTTAACTAAAATACATTACCTCTGGTTCTAAATCCAGTTCCAATAAGATTTCCATATTTATCCTTTATCACGCAAGTTTTCTCAGTACACCAAATTTGATATCCCTTATCCACTAACTTTCCAACACTCAAAAGATTATGTTTCAGTCCATCAACAAAGTAAACATCATAATTGTTAAACTTTATGAACTTCTTCATGTCACCAGTCATATGATGTGAACAACCATTGTCTATAATCCAATCAGAGTTCTTTTCAACTTGGGAAACTAAGGCTTTTTCTTCCTTAACATCAGATTCAAGATTCTCTTCTTTAATTGCTATAAATCCTATTTCATCATTATTTTCAGTATCACTTTCACTCAAAGTTATCTCTATACTAGCTTCAAGATCTTCATCATTAGCATAATAAAATTCCTTAGATATTCTAGGCTTGAAATTGTTTCTATACTTCTTAACTCTCTTAGGACATTGAGATGCAAAATGACCATATTCTTGACAAGTCCAACATTTAAAAATTTTCTTATAATCTAGTTCTCTCTTCACAAACAAGGAAATACCTTCTTCAATTTTCTTGTCTTCTTCACTTTTAGATCTGCTACTACTGGCATAATCTCCACTCACACTAGTACTTCCTGACAAAGTAGGATGAATACTAAGAGCACTGAATGTTGTCTCCATTCTAGGTAAGTCTCCTGATAACCTCAGGTTCATCTCTACTACTTCCAATCTTCCAAGAAGAGTTTCTCTTGTAAAGTTTTATGTACAAGGTATAAATTGTTCAATCATCTATGTTGTCTGCTTAAATACAGGAGTCAATGTCCTCAAAATTTTCCATATCAATTCATTCTCTATCTCTTCTCCTCCACAAGATTTTATCCCTGCAACAATTTCTAACATTTTTCCAATATAGCTTCTAGCAGATTCATCTTCCATCATTCTTATATCTTCAAATGCACAAATTCAATTATTTAATGTAGCTTTCTTTGCATGTTCATCACCTTCAAAAGTAGAATTTAAAGCTTTCCACATTTCATGAGATTTTTTGAACCATTTTACTTGACTGTACTCATTTTTTGGAAGTGCTGTCAAAAGTGCTTCTCTTGCAAGTATGTTACACATGAATAGATCTACCTCATCTTTAGAACTTGTTTCAAGATTATCTTCTTCAATGATAGTCTTATTATTGTTTGTAATCAACCAATAACCTGGTCCTAAACATAGTAAATGTGTCTTCATTTTCTCCTTCCAGCTATCAAAATTTACTCCATCAAACTTAGGGCTTTCTTTCCTAAAATTCACAATGGATCTCCTTAAGTTGTTAAAATTTTCCTTCAAGGACTTGCTGCTCTGATACCAATTGTTAGAGAGTAAAGACCACCAAGATAACTAAGAGGAGGGGGGGGGGGGTGAATTAGTTATTAGATAATTATAACCTTTATCAACTTCAACAACATTTAACCATCTAAGCAATGCAATTACCAAGCATAGAAAGATATTCATCCATAATGACACAATAACACAAGATATGTTGACTAGGGATCCTCTTGATCAAAGAGTAAACCCCAGTGGGAATGATGCCTACAAAAGATGCACTAATATGAATATTCCTTGTGAAAGGATGGACTCTATTAGGAGTCTTATGAAATAAATTCAGTACATATGAATCCCTATTATGAGATTTTGAATCCGTGTTAAAAGATTCTAACCCTGCTAGGAGTTATGGAAGACAGAAGGACCCACTACCCAAACAACTTCAGGGTAAGATCACTCAACACACTGTCCAAATGACCTTAATATTATTCAATAGAATAATATGAAATGTGTTACCTCCTCACTATGCCAAACCACACTCACTGCTACATCAAATCTCAATTCTAGATCTATGTACTTCACATGTCTTCCTTCATAATTTCGCTTTCACAACTTCATTAGCTCTTTTCTTCACTTCATGCTTACATTCACATTCAACCATGCCACTTCTTCATTCACTTACTTATTCATGCATACCTAACTATATTTCAATAAGGAAAAATATTCCTTCCTTTATACCACACTCAAATAATTACAAATGAGTCAGCACACAATTACAAAACAAAAGTTTCCACATGCTACATAAAAAATACACAAAACTGTCGGCTTCCAAATGCAATAAATTTTCACTCGTGTGACCTTGAAGTTTTCACTATGAACCACATCACTATCAATGTGTCTCTAGCTTCCCTTTAACAGCACAAGACCAGATTCCATCCCGATTAGGAGATTTCATCCGATTTCCACAAACTGCTACTCTGGAACACTGCCTGAATATTGCTTCCACCAAAATGCTTATAAATTTCATAAATCAATGAATTACTATCTATGCTCTTAACCATAGACATATAGCATATCAAAGAGCATAACCTCAACATCACATATCACCAATTGCAATATCCCATGTGCGCTAATCAAAACAATGTCTTCTACTCTAGGAGTCTCCAGAAGATAACTATGTTTACATCAATGACAATCATAGTCATGAATGCAACAACAACTACTACAGAATGAATACCAAGCATTCATTTCTAATAGTTACCATTTAAGTGCTTTTCATGTAATAAGATCAGTCACTTTACATGTAAGTCTCCGACTAGAGCTAGAAAGTTAAAAAAGAATTACAAGCCTAAGTACTCTAAGGAATGCTACTAGGCTAGAGATGGAGTTTCAGATGAAGAATCTAGTGAAGAAGAAATTTTATTCATTTTTTTTATAGATAAAATGAATAACAAGATATTTCATGAAGATAAGAAAGAAAATCAAGAGCTAGCATTAATTTCACAAGCTGACATAAGGCCAGACTGGATTATAGAGAATAGATGTTCACATCACATGATAGGTGATAAAGGTAGGTTTGTTCATTTGGACAAATGCAATGGCTGTATGGTTAGATTTGGAGACAACACTCCTAAACCTATAGTTGGTAGAGGAGCCATCACTTTGGATGGAAAGAATAGTAATGATGAAGGTCTTTATGTTGATGGTTTGAAACATAACCTTCTCAGTGTTGGATAGTTACTTGGAAAAGGCTATCAGTTGGAGTCCAAAGATGACAAATGCATCATTAACAACAAAGATGGTGTTATGATTGCATCAAGCTCAAAGAAAAGAGGTAATGTTTTTCAACTCAATTCAGAAGCAATTTTTTTTGTTGCTAAAGTTGATGATAGTTTGTTATGGCATAAAAGACTATGTCATATCAATTTTGATAACATAGTAAAGATAACAAATGTTAAGACAGTAAGAGATATACCTAGCATAGAAAAGCTAGTTGATACCATATGTAGGGAATGTGTGATGGGAAAGCATGTAAGAAATTATTTTAGGAGAAAGAAAAATTCAAGAGAGAGCGAATTGGATCTGATTCATATAGACCTATGTGGTCCAACTCAAACAAGATCATACTATGGTGAAAGGTATTTCATTTTGTTTGTTGATGATTATACTAGGATGATGTGGGCTGCATTCTTGAAAGATAAGTCAGAAGCTTTTGATAAATTTAAAATATTCAAAGCTAAGGTTGAGATTGAATCTGGACTAAAGATAAAATGTTTGGGATTGGATAGAGGAGGAGAATTCACCTCTGACAAATTCTATGAGTACTATGAAGAACTTGCCATAAAGAGACAGTTAAGTGCACCTAGAACCCCTCAGTAGAATGGAATTGCAGATAGAAGGAATATGATCATTCTTGATACAATGCACACCATTATGATAGAAGGAAAAGTTGCACACACCTATTGGAGAGATGCAATCAATAAAATAGTATATATCATCAATAGAATTTGATTGAGGCCAAGCACTGACAAAAAATTTTACGAGATATTGTTTGGTAATGTTCCCATAGTAAATTACTTTAGAATCTTTTGAAGCAAGTGCTACATCAAGAGGGATAAAGCAATAGGCAAGTTTGGTGCAAGAAGTGATGAAGGTATTTTTTATGGTTACTCTACTAAAAGTAAAGCTTATAGATGTTTCAATTTAAGATTGAAATAGATCATAGAAAGTGCTTATATAAAGATTGATGAAAATTTTATGATTCAAGAAAGATATCATGATGAATCACACATGATTGAAGAAGAACCTAGACCCTCCACTAGTGAGATAGTCATTGAAGAAATGTTTGACAGTACTGATGTGTTATTTAATGACCTTGAGACAAGTGAAAAAACTACTCCTAAGGCTGATGAGTTAACATCACCCAAAGTTCCAAAGTTTACATCAAGAAATCATTGCAAGGTAGATATCTTTGGAGATCAGAGCGGCAAAGTCTTAAAAAGATCACAAGAAAACAATTTAGCTAGTAGTGAAGTAGTATGTTTACTATCTCAGATTGAACCTTCAAGTGTTGAAGATTCTTGTAATGATTCAGATTGGCATGATGCTATGAAAGAAGAACTTTATCAGATTATTAAGAATGACACTTGGGGACTGGTCCCAAGACCTAGTGATAAGAATTTCATTGGAATAAAGTGGATATTTAGAAACAAGATGAATGAAGATGGTACAATAGTAATAAATAAAGCAAGATTAGTATGTAAGGGATATGCCCAAAGAGAAGGCATAAGTTATGCAGACACATTTGCATCCATGAGTAGATTAGAAGCTATCAAGTTGTTTCTAGCCTATGCTACAGTAAAAAACTTTAAAGTTTATCAAATGGATGTAAAGTCAGCATTCCTGAATGGAGACTTAAAAGAAGAAGTATACATTGAGTAGCCAGAAGGATTCACCTTATCAAATAGACTTGATATGGTATGTAGATTGAAGAAGTCCCTCTATGGACTTAAGCTAGCCCCTAGAGCATGGTATGAGAGACTAGATGGATAGTTAATAAGATTGGATTCAAGAAAGGAGCAACATATTGTAATCTATTCATTAGAAAAATATCTAAAGGTTTTCTACTTGTAGCTATATTTGTTTATGACATTATCATTGGAGGTAATGAAAAACTTAGTGTTTAATTTGCCAAAGAAATGTAGAATGAGTTTGAGATGAGTATGATTGGTCCTATCAAGTACTTTTTGTAACTAAATGTGCAGCAGATAGAAAAAGAAATTTTCATAAATTAATCAGAGTATGTGAAAGAGATACTGAAGATATTCAAGATGGATGATTGGAAGCCATTAGGAACTCATATGATCATTTTATGCAAGCTTACTAAAGAAGATGACTCACCAATGGTAGATATAACATTGTATAAGTCTATGATTGGTAAACTCATATATATTACTCAAACTAGACCTGATATTTCCAATGTAGTTGGCACATTTGGAAGATTTGCAGTAGAACCTAAACAAAGTCACCTCATGGGAGTAAAGATAATACTCAGATACTTGCAAGGCACTATAGATTATGGTCTATGGTATCCTAACTCAGAAAATATTGCACTTCATGTGTACACTGATGCAGATTAGGCAGGATGTGTTGATGACAGAAAGAGTACTTTAGGTGGAGTAGTGTTTCTTGGTGATAGACTTTTCACTTGGACAAGAAAGAAACAAAATTGTATTTCTCAATCAACAACATAAGTAGAGTATGTTGCAGTAGCCTTGAATTGTTCTACAATTGTTTGGATCAAGTAGATGATAAAAGATTTTGGAATTTAGATTGATTATCCTATTGTTATTCACTATGATATCACTTCCTAAGAGAGAAAGTGGTAGAGAAAGAAGTCAAGTTGGACTATGTGAGTGTTAAAGATCAGTTGGTAGATATATTCACAAAACCCTTGCCTAAGGATATTTTTGATTATCTTAGGAGAAGTTGGGAGTAATTCCCTTCCCTGGTTCTACTTAGAAGAAAGATGAAAAGTCACCAGTCCTCTAGGACTGATGGAAGGTTGACTACTCTACCCTAGGAGTAGTACCGATGCTTAAAATGAATGGCACCTTTTTCCATTGATGACAAAGGGGGAGTAATATATAGACTCATGAAAAATAGAAGTAAAAAGAGGAGTAACATACTAAGTGGGAGCAGTATTTAGTTATGATAGCAGTACAGTTGAGGAAATGGAGAATATTAGAAAATATTGTAGCAGTTGGAGGATTCATCTTTGGGGGAGTTTTGAAGAGGAAATGGAGAATGTTATAAAAGAAATGTTCATTTGGGTTGGTGGTTTTTTTTCATTCCATACGTTTCCATCAATGCCCAAGGTGGAGATTGTTGGAGATTTACCAGCAGGACCATTACTAACTGTATGTTTGTCATTGATGACAACATGTGGAAAGTAGCATCCATGAAAGTCTTATGTAGTAAGCTTTTAGTATATGTAGCGTGGACATGATATCAACATGATATCATAGGGACAGAGGTTAACTATTAGTACAGATAGTTATATAGTAGCTGGTGTCAGCAGTGTTCCTGATAGAGTAACAGACAATGTTCTATGTATGGTTTTCTGTACAGTTATCATGGAGCCTTGCGCACTTGGATATATGGTTGTCTGTACACTTATGCAGTCACTATTCACCAACAACAGTTTCCTATGTTTGTTCAAAAGAGCTGAAAAAGATTTTATTGGTTCTTCAGTTGTGCCTATCTTTAGGGTATTCACCTTTGGAGTTAAGCTTGGAGAAGTGCTATTGATGTTTGGTTAAGAGGGCATGAGTTAATTCAGATAACAAAGGAAGATCAAGTTGTTTTGGTAGAGCCAACAGTGTGTAGCATACATCTACAATTATTTTATTAGATAGGTCCTAGAATGTGTTGCGTGCATAATAGAGCCAATAGAATGTTTATTGGAGTTTTTTATGATTTATCTAATATGATTTTTGGGTGGTTCTAATAGGCTAACTTGATTATATCATTTGGAGGAAAGATATTTATAGGAAGTCATTTGTGATTGCTTAAGTGTTGTTCATAGTTGATTAAGTAGAGAAAAGCAAAGTGTACAAAGTGTTGAGCCATCATAAGAGGGTCTATGTGACAAAGTAAATTACTTGTACTATTCATTAGAACTGATCCAGGTAGCAGGTCAAAGAACAGTTCACCAAGATCTAAATATAGTGTGTATCTATTATTCAGAAGGTTGTAGTCATTGCCCATTTGAGGAGTGAGCTCTTGGACAGTGCATCCTCTCCCCTAACAGGGATAGTTGTAAAAGAATCCTAATAGGGTCTGACCCTTGACCATGTCTACTGTACTTAATATATTGTAAATCTACTCCTAACAGGGTAAAGGATCTTCTAACAAGGATCATTATACACTAGTAGAGAATATTAGTGGGTATCAAGTCCCGCCAGGGTTTTTACCTATTTGGATTTCCCCATAACCAAAATATTAGTATTTTTTTCATTTGTTCTTTCATTTTGTGGATAACTAATTCACCCCCCTACTCTCAGTTATCTCTTGGGACTATTCCTATCATCTTCCACCTCCATGAAATATTCTTCCTCTACCATAGTTACCTCTTTAACTTAGATCACTAATTTTTTCAACCATCTTGGACTCCTGGGCTTCTTGGCTCAATATTTCTATCACCATATCCACCCCTATGTTTTGTAGAGTCTCTTCCTCTTCCTCCAACCCTATGACTAAAATCTTGCTTCTTTCTAGTTTACTCTTCCACTTTAAGTTCCAATTGAAAGAAATTATGAACCATAGTAGGGCTCCAAAAACTGATCTCTTCTTGAATACTCCATGTCAACCCACCTAAGTACCTTTTCTCTCTATTACTTTACTCTTATTGTACCTTGGATCTTAGACACATTTTTTGGAATTATTTGGTATAGGAGGAAACATCCATTTCTATATGTCTTAGACATTGCCTCTTCTTGTGTAATTGGTTCTCACGATCCTCAGGTAAGTACTTATCTTTGATTTTTGTCACCATAGCTCTCCAATTAGCTATTATCCTTTTCCCTTCTCTTTCCCTCTCTTCTTGAAGGAATTTCCACCAAGTCAGGGTTGGTCCCTTTAGTCTTGCTTTAGAAACCTTCACCTTTTGTGCCTCTATGATACCTTCACATGGAAAATGATTCTACATCCCTTCAATCCATTCCATGACCAATTCTGAATGCATTTTACGGGTAAATAATTTTATCCCCTCATGTTCTTTTCCACCCAATGCTTTGATGGCTCTAATGAAGGGTTATTATTGCAATGGAGGATCGGGTTTAGGTACATAGTCATTCTCATTCATATATTTTCCTTTGTCTTCATCAATTTCTAATTTCTCCTTCATCTTGTCACCTGTCTCTATACCTTCATCAAGTTTATCCTTCGTATCCTCTAAGGTTTCTTCAAGGAATCTATTTTTCTCCCTTTGTTCAATCGCTTCTCTTTCCAACTCAGAATTTTTCACCATGGTAGATTTTCCCCCCAATTACCTTCCAAAGTTTGGCATGCACTATGCCTTGTCCCAAATCTTTTGGTACCTCTAATACCAATTTGATAGGGATGTCTCTTTGTCTAACTCCTATTTTTCCTAGGACTTCCACTAGGTCCTTCTCCTAGCCTATTTAGGGTTCCTCTAAGACCATTCTCCTATGAGGGATTATTCCACAATCACTTGTCTCTCCAAGACCTCTTTACCAGGTCACCAACTTCTCTTTGTCTCCTTATTCCCTTCCATGGACACATCTTCCTAAGTCCATCACCTAATACTTTTAACTTGAAAATATTTGCAATTGGATAGAAGTCCTCCTAAAAGCTATTCTTTAATGGTTTTGAGGTTCTTAAGTCTCCAAACACCTTTGTCCAATAGTTGATCTCACCAAAGTTAGAATAAAGGGGTACAAGCCCCAATTAGGCCTAATTAGGTCTTTCACCACACTTTTTGGGCTTTAACTCTTCACATTACCATACAAGTGGCTAAGAAAAGTTGATATTCAAACACTCTTTTTTAATCTTGTGTATTTTTAGGGTTTCTAGACCTTAAGAAATCCTTATAGTACCTTCCTATTACTATGCCTATATTTAAGGCCTAATCGCTTATCAAGGAATCTATTTTTCTCCCTTGGAAATAAAGAAATGAATCTTTCTCCCTTTAAAAGATTGTTCATCACCTCTCCTTCAAAGGATAGAGTCTATAGAAATCATTCATTACTTCTTCAATCTTGGATTGAGTCTTTCAATCCCCAAAGCCTTCTATCCATTGTTTGGAATAGTCAATCTTCCAAGTCAGGAATAGTATGGCTCACCTAGCGCTTGATGGTAAAATTAGCTCCTCTACACACCTGAACACAAAAATTCATATTTACACCATATATACATTTCTCTATAATATTCCATAGGGTCATATAGTACCTAGTGTACATTCTAGAATGTGCACTTCTCTAAGTCTTTATTTCCAAGGGAATCCATGAAAGGGAAACCTTGAAAAATGACCTAGAGCTCCCTAGGCATGGAGTGAAAGGATATTAAGTGTGCTCTCAGCTAGAGCTATTTAAGCCTATGACCTTGCTAGTAAACCATGCAATGGGACATTCAATGGAGACAAGGGAAAGAGTGCCAATATCCTCAAGAATCAATTATCAGAATGAAATGCAACTATGCTAGAAATGAGAATGCAAGCCAAGCTATCAAAAAAAAGATGCAAGTGTTACAATCCAAGCTAATTAATCTATGTGAGCTAATCTAGAGCATAGAAATGAAGCTAATCTAGGAAAGCATAAATATGAAGCTATGATGCAAGAAATGGAAGATGGGTGCAAGAATGTCTTCAAAAGGGTTCAAAGTCTCCAAGCAATCTTGCAGCATAAGGTTAGTATTCAAAAGATGGATGCTAAAATGAGAAGATAGCTCTTCTTTTATAAGAAATGAGAAAGAACAGACCATGGAGATTAAGAGGAAAAAGATTTAATCAAATGTGGAGCATCAAAGAGGAGCAATCTGTGTGCACAAGTATCCTCCAATGAGAAAATAAGAGTTGACTTTTGTGTCCATATGAGACAAAAAGTTCTTTTTACCTTTTTATAAAATAAGAATAATGCTTTATTTGTGCAACTTAGGATAAGAGGAAAAGTGGGGCCTTTTTATTAAATATCCTAAATGGAAAAGACACATGTGGAATACAAAAAATATCCTAAATGATTTCTCAAATTATGTGTGGACATTGAACACCTCTAAATTTGAGGTAGATGTCATAGAAGAGACACAAACTAATGCTACCAATAATCAAATTTATAATATGAGAATTCTTTTCTCCCCAAACATATTGCTTCCCCTATGACTTTGGCTTAGGAATGAGTGCATAAAGATGAGGCAAGAGATTAAGCCATCTACAATGTGTGATGATTCCTTTTACCTATGACTCATAATTATCCTTAGTCAAAAGTACTACTATAGGATGTGTTTCATAACCCATGAGTACATTAATGATACACTTCTCTCATTACAAATTGAGATCAACAAATTAGTACACTCTAAAATTAGGCTATAATAGACTTAGATCATTATGCAAAAGACCAAGCTAAGGCGTATGCATTACAAATGAAAAAACTAATCCAATTTATGAAAGTACAATTTTTGGTCACAGTCACTGAAATCTGATTCTAGATCTACAAAATATAGAAAAAATTATGCACTTTCAAAAAAAATTGCACCTAAAAAGGAGTTCATATGAGATCAAATGAGGCCTTGGAAGTTGTAAAAATTGAGATTTGCAATTTTTAGAAAAAATCAGGAATAGAGATCAGAAACCACCTCGACCATTGTGTAGATTGTGAAATTCTACCCCAAAACAAAAACAATTTCTCACAAAAAGGAGTCCAGATGATTGAGATATCACTATTTGAAAACTGCCTCTGAAATTATTTTTTCTGAATCACTGCCACCGCACTTCCAAAATTCAAATATCTCTAGATTTGGCCTCGAGTGTCCAATTTGGATGAAATAAAATTTGATTTAAGGGTTTTTGGACCTCCTTAATATGATGTCAACCTCTGATTTGCAACAACAAGCTCCAATATTGATCTGCAATAGAAAGCTACAAAATACAAAACCCAAAATTTTCTCCAAATAGACTATCTAATGGTGATGTCCAAATACCTTTATTCTACACCCACAATTCAATCAAGGCAAGATTGCACTTCTTGAGAAGAGGTCTTCTCACCTTGAGAGCTCTGATACCATGTTAGAGTTTTAGGTGAGCCTACAACACCCCTAGGATTGAATGCAAGACCAAGATAACTTCCACAATAGATTGGGAAGACAATTGCATTAAGATGCAAGAATGATATTATTGATCATGGACATGATTAAAATGTACATAATAGCCTCCGTATATAGGAAAGGCAATAATAGAGAATGATAAGGAGTTTATAAGATATCACCTATGCTAGGTGCAATCACATGTCCACCAAATATGGATCATCCTCCATTATGCAATGAAGTATGTGCAATGGATTAGGATGATAATGTGATAAGAGCACGAAAGGTGGATCTCACACAAAAAGAGGTATGTGATGACAACTATCACATCTAAAGTGGAAATTCACTTATACCATGTGCTTAATAAGGTGCACACTCCTAGGTGTCTCAATCACTAACTACTATGTAATACATTATCCTCAGTAAGATTAAGTAAAGTGTAATTAGGAATATTTAATTACACCAACACCCCTCTTTGAGTAATGTGTGATCGATCTAGGAACACATTATGTCAAAGAATTGATCAGCCAAGAAGACAAATAGATAGAGATCTGACTACAAAGAATGAAGTGCAAAGAGATAGAAAATCTTGCATGGTTAGCCTGGTAGTGATAGTACTAAAAACTTAGGAAAGAGATGGACAATATCAGAACTCGAGACAAGAACTAACATGTCAAGTGCAAAGTAGATCAATCAGAGAAAATGGAATGGTCAAGCATATGCTCTGGAGAATAGCCTATAGGATATGATGTGTCTACCCTCTTAGGATTGAATTCAAAATTACGTAGAGGGAGGGCAGAAGCAAAACCAACATGATCAAATCACTAGAAATCATAATCGAAGAGATGAAGAACAATAGGATAACCATCAAGCAGTTAAGATATGCCCCAGTTTGACTAGGTTTGACTAAGAAAAATATAGGATTAAGATGAAGTCATACCTCATAGAGATGAAAGGTCAATGAAATAAATGAAAGACTAGAAGGGTGAGAGAGATGTAGATGAAGAAGGAAATGATGCCCCAGGGAAGATCGAAGGATCAGGCCTCAAAAGGTCAGCCAACTGCACGGAAGAAGGAGAAAAGTGATTTTGATGATCAAGGTGAACTCAAATTTTAGTTTTGATCACAAAATGAATAGAAAATGATGTGATATGAAAGACAAGAAGTGAAAGACATGATCAGGAAGAAGTGAAAGGTGAGCGTAGTTGAATGAAAAGTCCACGAAAGATAAAAGGAGAGCTCTCTCCATATGCAAGATGCAAAACTAAACTAACATGAACCTAAGAATGCAAGCTACTATGAAAAGTGGTTTACTTGCAAGGTCACAAAGCTTTTAGACTTTAATATTCATCATCAAGCATTATTGGTAGCATCGCAAGATCATACAATGCACACTAGTATGACTATATGAATCTGAATATGATCTATATCAGATAGATATGTGGGAATCCCACTTAGGCATCAAAGACATATAGGTCAAGATTACCTAAGTTAATATAGAAATATTATACTTGCATCGAGACACAAGGAAAGTCAAGATCGCTATAAGTATGCACTTGTGAAAATAGTCAAGGAAAATACCTTGTAAGTCCTATTGTCAAGTAGAACTAGCATAAATGCTAATGACAATTAAGACCAAAAAAATATATCCAAAATCAAAGAAAGAAATAAAACATGTCCTCATGCCCCCAGTCTTCTAGCTATGCATCATCGAAAACCATTTGGGAGAGGACACTCAGCAAATAAATCATCATAGACAACACACAAAGAAAGAAAGTCCAACAAGTTTTAGCAAGTCAAGTGGTTTAAGTGCATGTGTGTAAGTCATAGAGTCAATCTTTGAGTATCACCACTGCCACTGGAAATATCGCATCATTCTAGATTGTGGGTAAACATCTGATAAGTGTTGAAAAACACTTGACTCTAGGGTAGTGTTGAAAAAAATAGTTTGGGGAGTGTTGAAAAAACATTGTTTGAACCAAGTGGCTTGAGAAACCCTGATGGAGAAAGAGACCCAAGTTAAGCTAAAACAACATTTTCCCCCTAGACTAAGACAAGAGTCAATTCCAGGCTAGGAGAGGTAAAGTGAGAAGTGGAGTGAAGGAGCACCATGCAAGACAGATAGACATAGGTGCAAGGGTTTCAAGTAGCACCTGTTTCTAGGTTTTCACCACTTGATAGATTTTTTCAGGACTTTTTCAATTTTTTTGTATTTTTGCTACTAAGGCGCCTATTTCCAAGTTTTCACCCAAGCACTTTTCTATTTTATTTTTTTATTTTTTGTATTTTTTGTATTTTTTTGGTGAGACATCAAAGTGCCTATTGCTAGATTTTCACTAGGATGTTCATTTTTTCAGTACTTTTTATGCTTTTTACGATTTTTTCAGCATCATATATGAATTTTTTTGAGATTTTTTCAGGATCATAAAGAATATGTACAAAGAGCTCAAGAATTTTAGGCATAGAACTTTTTCAAATGTAGAACATTGATAGGCTTAGTAAGCTCTTCTCCCTCAGGTGTAGATAGCTGATAGGCTCTACACCCAAATGCCGCTATGATAATGTAAGGCCCTAACCAATTTGGCTCAAACTTGCCTTTCTACTCCCTATTCTACTAATTTTTGAGATTTTCTCTAAGAACTAGTTCACCCACTTGGAACTCTTTGGGATGAACTTTCTTATTGTAAGAAGTAGACATTCTCTTCTGATAAGTGTGCATGTGATCAAAAGTGGCCTTGCGGTGTTCTTCCAACATGGTTAGCTCATGTACTCTCATGGTCCTTTAGTCTTCATTAGTAATCAAACCATGGAGAGAGACTCTCAGTGAAGGTATTTCAACCTCTAATGGTAAGACAACCTTAGAACCACAGACCAAAGAAAAAGGTGTGGCACCTGTAGGAGTGCGGATAGACATTCTATAAGCCCAGATCATAGGATTGATCTATAGATGCCCATCCTTATGTTATTTTTGCACTGTTCTATGGAGAATTTTCAACATTGTTTTATTTGAGGCCTCATCTTGGCCATTCCCTTAAGGGTAGTAAATAGAAGACCAATGTTGTTTGATTTTGAACTTTTTGCACCAGTGCTTTAGGTCTTTGTTCTTAAATTAGCTTCCATTATCTATGACTATGGAGGAAGGAATACCATAGCAGCAAAGGATGTGATTCAAAATAAATAGGGCAACATGTTTGCCAGTAGCTGCAAACTATGGGACAGCTTCAACCCATTGGGTGAAATATTTAGTAGTTGTAATGATGAACTTATGCCCACTTGATGAACTAGGAAAAATCTTGCCTACCAAGTCAAAGGCCCATTGTTGAAATGGCCAGTAATTAACAAAGGGAATGAGCTCATGTCCAAGAGAATGAATGAGATTCCCATGTTGTTGACATTTTTTTCAAGACTTGGCATATCGAATAGCATCAACTTGCATAGTAGCCCAATAGTAGCCAGTCCTAAGCAATTTCTGAGTGAGTGCAAGGCCATTGGTGTGTGACCCACATATGCCATCATGAACTTTGGCTAGTGCCTTTTATAACTCCTCTATTTCTAGACACCTAAGGAGAGTTCCATCTAGACTCTTCCTATACAAGTCAACAGAGACAAGGGTAAAGTGTGAGGCATTACGAATGAGCTGGTGCTTCTCATTACATGTTATATTTTTAGGGATAACTTGATCTTGGAGATAGGAAAAGATGGTGGCATAGCAAGAGGATTCATGACCGACCATAGTGTAAATAATAGGGTCATCAGGGGAATCCTAGGCAGGGTAGCACAATTCTTCCACTAGGAACTCAAAGCATGGTTCATGCTCTTCTAGTTGCAGGATAGATGCCAAAGTAGCCATGGCATCAACAACCTTGTTCTCAGCTCTAGGAATTTGTTGGAATGTGATAGATGTAAAATAATTCCTGAGTGATTCTATCATCTTCTTTTAGGGATTCAACTTGTCATCTTTAGTTTGGCAATCATCATTTACTTGGTTTATGACAAGTTGAGGATCTCCAAAAATATGCAACTCAAAAATCCTCCATTCAAGGGAAAGCTTAACACCATTTAGCAAGGCTTCATATTGAGCTATGTTATTGGTGCATAGAAAGAGAAGCTTGTATGATTTAGGAATGGTTTATCCATGAGGGTTAACAAATAGGATTCTAGCCCTGACACTATTCTATGTGAGAACCATAAAAAAAAATTTCCATGTATGCCCTATGATATTCATGATTGAGGCATCTAGGAAATCTATCTAAAGAGGAGCATTATCAATCATGGGAAACTCAGCCAATTGATCTTCAATTACTTTCCCTTTAATATATTTTCTCTCAATATACTGAATGCCTAATTCTGAAAGAATCAACATCCACTTGGCAAGGCATCTAGTAAGCACATCTTTACTTAGGAGATATTTTAAAGGATCAATTTTAGCAACCAGCTGTGTAGTATGTGCAAGCATGTAATGTCTGAGTTTTTGAGATGCAAACACCATAGCCAAACATGCCTTTTAAATACTAGTGTAATTGAGTTTATAAGCAACTAGAGTGTGACTAATATAATAGATAGCTCATTCTTTTCCCCTATCATCATGTTGTGCAATGAGAGCCCCTAAAGAATTTGATGTAGTAGAAATGTATAATATCAAGGGTTTCCCTTGGATAGGTGGCATAAGAATAGGAGGTCATACTAGGTAATCCTTGAGCTAGTCCAGGTTCTTTTGACACTCCTCATTCCATATACAAGTAGCTCCTTTATGCAAATTCAGATTGAATGGTTGAGCTCTGTCAGCTAGCTGAGAAATGAGCCGCTTGATAGATTGGAGATGACCTTGAAGACTCCCTAATTTTTTGGTGTTATGAGGAGGTGGCATCTTTATGATAGCTTTCTCTTTTTCTGGGTCTACTTCTATTCCTTTTTCTGATATTATGTATCCTAGCAATTTCCTAGAAGTGACACTAAAAGAACATTTTTTTGGATTTAATCTGAGCTGAAATCATTCTATGTGATCTAATATCAAACACAAATTAGATAAATGGGTGCTTCTTTTTTGTGATTTGGAAAGTGTGTCATCAATGTAGTCCTCCATGTTTTTGTGCATCATATCATGAAAGATGGTAGTCATGGGTCTTTGATAGGTTGCACCATCATTTTAAAGCCCAAATGGCATGACATTTTAGCAAAAGGTACCCCATGCACATGTGAAGGTTGTCTTCTCTTGGTCCTCAGGGGTAATTTTAATCTAGTTATATCTAGAGAAGCCATCCATAAGGGAGTACATCTGATAGCCCACTATCATGTCGACTATCATGTCGATGTTCAAAAGTGGAAAATCATCCTTAGGGCATCATTTATACAGGTCACAGAAATTGGTACATACACGAATGGACTTTTCATGTTTGGAAATAGGGACAATGTTAGAAATCCACTCGGCATAGTCAATAGCTCTGATGAAATTGGCTTTTAGGAGCTTCTCAAGTTCAGTCTTAACCAGAAATACTACATGGGGATGCATCTTTCTCAGTTTTTATTTGATAGGTTTTAACTCTGGAGCAATAGAGAGATGATGCATAATAAGCTCAGTATCTAAACCTAGCATGTCTGAGTATGTCCATGCAAAATTAATCTTTTTCTCTTTAAAGAATGTAGCAAATTGTTCTTTTTCTTCTGCTAAGAGAGACTGAGCCACATGTATGATTTTTGGAGATTCCTTTGTCCCCAAGTTGATGGGCTATGTAGGTTTTATTAGAACTGGAGACCTTTCTTGAAAATATCTTGGCAAACTACCAAGTACCTCATCCTTGGGTGCCTCAGCAAGGTTTTCACCCTTAGATATGTCTTTATTTTTACTATTTTGAGGTTGAGATACTACCATAATGTGGTTTTTTCCATCTAACCATTTCTTTTTTCTTTTAATTTTATGACTGAGGTACTTGATATTTGATTCATTCATGTTTGTTACTGGTTCACTAGTGGAAGAAGTAACAAGTTCAATGGCATTGAGGTAGTAGGCGATCTCATAGTCATTTTGAAAGGAAGGAAATATAGGTCTTTGATCTTGGATAGACCAATCTATGAGATTTGAGTGTATGAGGGAAAGTGAAATGGAAGGTTCAAGGTTATTGATGTGGGTGATATCATCTTTGGTGACAAGAGAAGTTGAGCCTATAGGGTAGGATCCAAAAGTATCGAGATCTAAATTTGTCATGGAAGGACCAACATGGTCCATTAAAGCAATATGTCAATTGAACTCATCAGACCCTATGCAAGACTCATCAACTACATTGGGTTGGTCACTATAGGTATGAATCACATCAATGTCCATATCTACTATGGAAGATCCATCTGAGAGAGTGTCCCATTCATACTCATTTGAATTTTTCATGGAACTTCTACTGGGATGTTTTCACCAAGAAGGATTAGGATGCTTAGAAGTAGAGGTACTCATGTCATTATGTGTGAGATCTCCTCTTTCCATCAACCATACAATATTTCTACATTGTCTATCAAAGATCAACAACTCATTAGGCACAAAATTTATAGATGTGGAGCGTTCAGCTGTATCATTAGTAGACATGCATTCTCCTCCCCAAAGAAGTGAAGTAGAAGGAAGAAAGTATTCCATTTGGGCCATAGTGCATAATGGTGATTCCTTAATGTCTCTATCTGAGTCACTAAGCACGAGAGTATTTCTAGAACATTCAAGGATGTCATTGTCAACACCATATCCTAGACCTGTGGTATCCTTAGAAGGCCGGCCATCAGTATGACTCAAAGGTTCAACTAGAGTGTGCCCTCTATTATTTAAAGGTCCATGACCTTGATAGCCCATTTTCTGCAGAAATTTATAGCCTTTACCATAGCATTTAGGAGAAATGGGAGTAGCAATTGTCATACTATCTTCTTCTTCTCTATAAATACACTCCCTAACAACTTGTTCTTCTTTTTCGGCCTCTAAGGGTACATATGATTGAACAAATGTACCAAAAACTATCATGGCAGAACTGGAAGGCTTTGTCTTGTTTAAAGGTCTACCATAGGACTTAGGAGAAGTAGGCATAGTAGTAATAGAGTCCAATGTATATTCCCCCATACCAATACTCATCATCTTTCATTTTTTCTCAGTAATGACAAGGGACACATTATGATCATGAGAAGGTTTTTTGTGAGGAACAAACATCTTAGCAATAGTTAGAGTATTGATAGCAATAGCATTGTCCCCAGGAATCACAATCTCAGTTCCATTGTGTGGAAACTTGACACACTGATGATAGGTGGAAGGGACTGCTTACATTTCATGGATCCAAGGTTGACCTAGAAGAATATTATATATGAGTGGGATGTGCAACACTTGGAAAACAACATCTCTCATGATAGGAGCCACTTGGATAGGTAGCACAACAAGATCTTTGGAAGATATTTCCACTTCCTCGTACACTTTTATGGTAATCTTTCACCTAGGATCTACGGCCAATTTAGACAATCCCAACTATTGCACCACATGGAAGGAAACAATATTTAATCCAACACCATTTTCTATTAGGACTCTGTGGAATTGGGTATGGTAGACTAGGACTTCAATGTGTAAAGTGAGATTATGAGGATGACTAAGAGATGTGTCATCTTCTACAGAAAAGGATAGGTAGTGGGGAGACGTGATGTGGTTGACCATATCCTGGAATTTATCTAGATCAATATCATTCGGAACATTTTTTGTACAAAGAGCTTTCTCAAGGATCTCTTTGTGCAAAGGGGATAGCTCAAGAAACTCAAAAATGGATATCTGAGTGGGTGTCCATTGTCATTGGTGCACAAGGTCATAGATAGACAAAACTAAAGGAACCTCTTGTTTGGAAGAAGAAGCTTGCTTGGGATCATACACAGTTTTAAGGATAATTTTGGCTTGCCCCCTAGTAACAACATTTAGTGTCTCACTTCAAGAAGACAAACCATTCAGTGTTTAAAAGACCAAATTTGGCATACCATGATTGGTGTTATTATCATCTTGAGATCTCACCATAAGAACATTCTCAATAGGCTCTATCAAGTTGATCACAGGTGAATCAGGAGTATATGTATAGTTGAACTTTGCATCATGACTCTTCTTATTTTCTTGAGATGATTCTGCTTTCTCATATTTAGGTAGAGGAGTCTTGAAAGCTTTGTGATAAAATTTTTTAACTAAGCCATCTATGAGAACTATGCCTCCATCAATAAGATCTTGAATGACATCTTTAAGTTTTAAAAAATTGTCTGTCTTATGTCCCTTATTCTTGTGATGATGGCAAAAATGATCTTCTCTCCACCAATCAGGATTAACTAGTGGATCATAGGGATGAGAATTGTTAGGAAGAATAAGATACTTGTTGGCAACTAGAGTCTTAAGAATCACATCATATGGTTTAGCCAACTTACTTTAGACTCATCGTTGAAATGTCTTCTTTGGCTTGTCTATATGTTGAGGCTTAGGAGCAATGTGAGTGTTGGTAGCCTCTTGTTGTTTTGCTATGTATATAGCATTAGAGAGGTTGAAAGTAGGTTCTTTGGCTTTTGGGACATCCACAACACCATCATTAACAACATACTTGTTTTTATTCCAAGGTTTTCTTTTATCCTTGCCATTGCCCCTAGTATCTTTATTAATAACAATATCCCCCTTTCTTATGGCCACATCTTCAATCTGATATGCACTTTCAATCATATCATTGAAAGAGGAGAACAATTTTTTCCTTAGATCATAATATAGTTCTTGCACAAGAGTGTTGATGAAAATGTCAATCTTTTCCCTTTTGGGTAGCTATCAAGGATATCAAGAATACAATGACCTCCAACATTGTAAGTAAGTGGCAAATGGATCCCCTTGATTTTTCGCTAGAGCAATGAGATCTATCATGGTTATAGGCTATTGGATGTTGTATGAATAATGTTGGGTGAAGCATCTAGCCAACTCATAAAAAATTTTAAGAGGTGGTGTCAACTTCACAAACCATTCTAGAGCTTGTCCTCTTAAACTTCTAGGGAATAGTCATAGAAGAAATGTGTCTTTGTGAAGGAAGTCCATGCTAAGAGCTTAAAAGTGACACACATGGTCATGGGGGTCACCATTTCCATCATACTTATCATATTTGGGAACCTCAATATCCCTAGGAAATGGGACCATGTATAGACTCCTATCAAAAGGAAGAGCACCAATAGATTCTACAAAAGAAACCTTTGGGGGCTCCTTTTCTATTGCAAGTAGAGCAAGATGTTGATTTTTTCATTGCAATTCATCCCTAAGGATTTCCAATTTAGTTAGTACTCTTTCTTGAATGATTTTCCATACATCATAGCCAAGAGGGAGCTTGTATCCCCTAGAAGTCATGTATTGAAAGTATTTATCTCCATTTCACTCTAAAAGTTTAAGCATCATATGTTGGGAGGCTTCATCTTGTTCAAATCCCATAAGATCTTCACTAGAAACCTCATCATTGGATTCTTCCTCATGCTGAGAGGGAGGAGGTCTAGGAGGTGAAGAAGGAGCAGCAAAAGTCCATCTTGGAGGAGATCTTGGTGGCGTGTTGTTGTCATAGTTTCCAATAGTACCAAAAGGAGGGGGTCTATATTTGTAACCACTAATCTCAGGTTGTTCTTGAGACATACCCTTCATAGCCATGCACCTAGTAGCATCCATTTTGTCTAAATGTGCTTGGTTATCCTTATGCTCAAAATGTTCTTGCAAATGGTGAAGCTTTTCTTGTTTAGTCAGAGTGAGTGAGACACTATCTTTGCTTTTGGAGGTCTTGAATGTGGAAAAGAGGAATCCCCCTTTATACCATAGGAAAACTTTAGAATCTTTAGATTAGTTAGGGCTGGAACTATCATTCTTAACTAGTGCTCATGAGCATCTTGTGGGTGAGGGTAACTGTGTATAGTTGAATGGAGGGTGACTCCCTTGCTCAAATTGAGACCGAGTTGAAACTGACATGAAAAAGGAATGTTGGTTGACTAATAAAATGAGACAAAGTTTTTTAGATATTGAGATAAGCAAAGCCAAAGAAGATCACTTGTCAAGATAGAACAATAAAAATGGCTGGTCAAAGTGCTCAAGAACTTACAACTATCAATTGACTCAAGTCAAGATATGAGAAAGAAATTCAATTAGCAAGTAGATAGAGAGGTAACCGTAATGTGACAAGTGATCAAAAAGTAGCATTTGGGAAACTCAAATCTAATAGTTTTAACTCATTTTCTCATTCTAGAATAGACTTAAACATGCAGATAACAAACCAAGGTTGAGTAAGAATAGGAAATGACACTCAACAAATGAAATTTCAAATTTGGCAGTAGTGAGATAGCAAAAGGATTATGGGTGATAGTTTGTAGGGTACTAAGGTGACATATTTTTACTAGGCAATACTTTTGACATAGGTGGGGTGATACTTTCTAGGAAGCCTATGTGATATAATCCAGGCAAGTAGGGTGATGAAAAATTAGAAGTGAAATATCACATGATAAAACTTGAAATAGTGTGTGATTAGTTTTCAGTGTCGTATGAATCTTGACTAGTGAGTGTAAAAGGTCTCAGTTTTTGAAGGTAATTTTGTCAATTTTTCCATCTGATGGGTAATTTGTTGATTTCAAACACAGTGACAATAATATTCAGGTAGGTTTTCAAATATTAGGTGATTGAACATGTCATCAAACACTTGTGCAAGAGAAAAAGAAACCTTTCCAAGACAAACAATTCTGATATCAAAATGAAAATTCTATGAGCACTACCATAATGTTTGTATGTTCAAGAATGTTTGCATGGGTAGATCATAGCAAGAAAAATTCAAGCACTTACTAGCCTAGATGGACAAAGGCTCAATACTTAGCAACTTAGCCCACACTTGATGTCCCATCACCTCACACAAAGTGGTTTCCCATAATAGATGTTGGCTTTGTCATGGAGGTGTCAATGAAATAACCAAAGGAACATAGATGGTGAGTAATCTTGGGGTGATTTGGGTTATTCCACTTGGATCAATCCTTGAACCAAGAAGCTAAGTGACAAAATAGGGTGGCCTCTACCTATGGTTCTTAGTAAGGGCTTCTATTTGTAATACCCCCTTGCTCCCCAAAGGGACTCCTTACCTCACGGCAAGTAATAGACCTCGCGGCCACAAGAGTGCCTTAAGCTTTTTTGCTCAACATTTTCCTCATAGTCACAATCCCATAAGTACTCACATTAAGCGAAGATGAGTGCTACATCTACAAAGTTTTTGTGTCCTTGATAGCCTTGAGTTTATAGTGGGTCAGAATAGCTGGCAATAAGCTTGTCCCCACCTGGGTTTTTCCTCTTGATTGCTCAAGAGCAAGCCTATTAAAGGATCCTAATGCTAAACAAAGAGTGGATTAACTTTTGAGTGTTAGGATTTTTAGTTCACCTCAAGGGTGAAGAGCATAATCTCCTAGCTCAAAAATCTCTCCCAAACACACCAAACAAAGAGTTCAATTACCCTCTTGTTTTCAAAATCTAAAAGTGGGTTAGGATTTCTGGTTCACCACAAGGGTGAAGAACATAATTTCCTACCACCAAAAGACTCCTACAACAAGATCTTAAGCTCCTAAGAAATGAAACAACTAGTATATGCCATACTTAAAAGGAAAGTAATAAACAAGAAATTGGTTGTTTTTAGGCATTCAACAGCCCTACAAAACATAATTAGTAGCCCTTTTGCCTTTGGAGCTTTGACATGCAATCATTTTAGCAAATTTTTCAAGCAATGAAGGTACCTACAAGCACAAATTGTTAGCCTCACAAAGAGTTAGCACAATAAAAGCAAGTAAAATATGCAAACAAACCATTGTCTAGCAACAAAAAATCAAAAAACTGAAACAATCAAGCCAAACTTTGCAAAGAAATTATCAAAACTAGTCACTACCATACCTGGGTGATAGTATAGTCACCAAAAGAATCATATCATATTTTCCAGGCTACTGGTGTGATATTTCCTTTCTGGGTGACACTTCTCACTATGCTCGGGTGACAGAAGAATGTATGACTGGGTGACAGAACTTTCAAAGTTGCGTGATACTTTTACTGGAAAAATTATCACACAACTATAGAGTAAAGTATCACACAATACTGGTAGAATCTCATACGATAATCTATAAAAAAAATAGAGAGCCAAAAATAGCAAGCCAAAAATGATGAAAATAAAGTGCAGAAATGAATAAAAAGAAGGACAAAACAAAGTTGTTATGCCCCATGGTGGGCACCAAAAATGTACACACTAGAATGTGTACTTCTCTAAGTCTTTATTTCCAAGGGAATCTATGAAAGGGAAACCTTGAAAAATGACCTAGAGCTCCCTAGGCATTGAGTGCAAGGATATTAAGTGTGCTCTTAGCTGGAGCTATTTAAGCCTATGACCTTGCTAGTAAGCCATGAGATAGGAGATTCAATGGAGACAAGGGAAAGAGTGCCAATATCCTCAAGAATCAAGTATGAGAATGAAATGCAACTATGCTAGAAATGAGAATGCAAGCTAAGCTATGAAAAGAAAGATGCAAGTGTTACAATCCAAGCTAATTAATCTATGCGAGCTAATCTAGAGCATAGAAATGAAGCTAATCTAGGAAAGCATAAATATGAAGCTATGATGGAAGAAATAGAAGATGGGTGCAATAATGTCTTCAAAAGGCTTCAAAGTCTCCATGAAATCCTGCAGCATAAGGTTATTATTCAAAAGATGGATGCTAAAATGAGAAGAGAGCTCTCCTTTTATAAGAAATGAGAAAGAATGGACCATGGAGATTAAGGGGCAAAAGATTTAATCAAGGGTGGAGCATCAAACATGAGCAATCCATGTGCACAAGTATCCTCCAATGAGAAAATAAAAGTTGAATCTTGTGTCCATATGAGACAAAAAGTTCTTTTTCCCTTTTTATAAAATAAGAATAATGCTTTATTTGTGCAACTTAAGATAAGAGGAAAAGTGGGGGCTTTTATTTAATAAAAGGGGAGGAAATTCCTTTTAAATAAATAAAGAATTAGGATAAAATGGTTAGCCCATAGAATACAATTGGATAAATGATAGAACTAGGATTTGATCAAGAATAAGCAATTGATGATTTTAGCAAAAGGGGCTAATAGTCTAGATGACTATTTTTGGATGATTACACGCAATAGTGATATTCAAAGCTAGAGCCATTTTTGGTCTCTCAGCCCTATTTAGACCAATGAACTGGTCACACAGGAAAGACTTATGTAAATAAAATTAAAGAAAACATAATCCTAAATATATACACAAAGGATTAAACTACAAACATGAAAATACTAGGCTCAGATCAATCCATAATACAAGGATAATCAACCTCTTAGCAATATTTTGGTTCTGCAGAGCACACTAGTAAATTCAAATAAAAAACAAAAGTTTACAAAGCTTTCCAACCATCATCTCTAGTTAGAAAAATACTTCATTAAGTTAGGAAGACCAGAAAAAACTATCCAAACATATCGCTAACTGTTATTATCCTTTGAGAGGCATTTTGACAATTCTTGTCATGACAACTTTGAAAAGTTACAAAGTTGCCATTGACAACTTTTACAACTTTTGTTGTCAACCTTCTTTGGGTCACTCAAATGAGTTCTACATGACCTCAATGGTGGACCTAACTCTTTGATACCCTTTCCTCCTTTATTCCCACTTTTTTTGGAAGTCAAACTAGCCTTTGATCAACAAAATTACAAAGGTAGAAACTATACAAAGAAAACCAAGAATAGCCAAGCCTAGAGAACACCTATAATAGCTCTTAGCCATCCTTTATAAGAATTTTTAAGATTTACATACCCACTTGGCACTCTTCATGTTCCTTATTAATTAGTTACTTGCCAAAAGTCACTACAAAACAAAATATTTATACTAGGGTAGCCTAAGGACCCTAGGTGCTCTTTCACCATGAACTCTATCATAAAAGAAATAATTCTTATAAATCTCCAAATAATGAAATATACTAGCTAAGGATACCAATACTAGTTCAGAACATTTCACTAGGTTAGAAACAATAAATATTACATAACTGATCATTACCAATCCAAAAACCATAACATTGTCATTTCCAAAATCAACCAAAAAATCCAATAAACAGTATTTGATCAGTTAACTAAAACTCATGCAAATATGAACATAAATATTTTTAATCAATCATGAATGATATTCACACATTTCTTCAACTATCTATACCTTTGTGCCATTAGGATCTCAAAACAAAAGTCATACCACTCAAATATGTCCACTAAACAAATAAAGAACACTATCAAGAATAAGGAAATATGTTTCCATCATTGACAAAATATTAATGTCAACCAACAAAATATGTTATTCTCAACAATCTCAGCAAAAATACCAACATCCTAACATTATCATCATGAATACTACAATTAGTTGTAAGACTTTATACTCTCAAGTAATACAAATGTCAATTTATTTATTTGCACGTGCTATGGATTATTTTATTTGCAAATCATTTCTTTGCAATAATTACATGTGGTTGATAATTATTTCTCTAAGTGACACAAAGGAGGATTAGGAGAGGGGCCAAAGGCACTCCCCAACCAGATCCACCTTACAAAAAAAATGTAGAAGTAACAACACAGAATAGTGAGAGAGAGAATGCAGATACTTTTAAATATTAACTTCAATTGATTCATAAATGTTAGGCTATAAGGCCTACACGGTTTAGGCTTGATATTAAAATATAGTACATAAGTCCTCCAACATGTGAGGATCTTCCAAAAATCCCCAATTTTTTATCTTCTATCTTCAACAATATCCCTCATCACTTCTCTTTCTATCTCGTTCAACACTTCTCTTTCTTTCATCAACAATATCCCTCAAATCAGATATACCTCTCAGTTCTATGCCATTTACAATCTCAAAAGGTGTTTTTCTGGTACTCTTATTCACTGAATTATTGTATCCAAACCCTTCTTGTGACAACACAAAATCCCTATTACTTGGTGTCTCTCCAACTAAATACCTCAAAAGATTTCTCAAACTTCTATTCACAACTTCTATGTGTCCATCTATTTGGGGGTGAAATGTAGAACTATATTTCAACTCGGTGCCAAAATTTCTCCAAAGGGTCTTCCAAAAGTATCCAAAAAACTTACTATCTCAGTCAAAGATAATAGTCCTCGGTAATCCATGCAATCTGACAATTTCCTTAAAGAAAAGATCTTCTATATGTACTTCATCTGATGTCTTTCTAAAAGGAAAAAAATGTGCCATTTTAGAAAATCTATCTTGAACAACAAATATAGAATCATTACCTCTTACTATCTTCGGTAAGCCAAGAACAAAATCCATACTGATGCCAATCCAAGGTTTCTCAGGAACAGAAATTAGTGTATATAATCTAGTATTCTGACTTACTCATTTTGTAACTTAAAAACTTCCACAACTTTTCACAAATTTTTGAACATCTTTATACAACTGTGGCCAAAAGTATTTCTCCTTAAGCTAATTCAATGTCTTATCAACACCAAAATGTCCAGCCAAACCACTACTATGTTTCTCCTTTATCAAATTAGTTCTCATTTCTCCTCTTGGTATACACAACTGAATACCCTTAAACAAAATACCTCCTTTAATAAAATATTTGTCCCATTTAGTACTTGGTTGATTTTGAATAGGTGCTCTGCACTTTCTCCATAGATCGGAAAAATCAGGATGAAATTCATAAGAATCTCTGATGTCATGAAATCCAAGAACTCCAATTTTCATCTCGGTCGTCAAATATCTTCTTCTACTTAATGTATCAGTAACTCGGTTAGTGACTCCACTCTTATGCTTTATCTCAAATGTATAACTCTGCAAATACTCAACCCATTTCATATGTCTCTAATTCAACTCATTCTTAGTACCCAAATATTGTAAAGCCTTATGATTAGTATACAACACAAATTCACTTGGTATCAAATAATGTCTCCATTTCTTCAGTGCTTGAACAATATCATAGAATTTTTTATCATACACAGAGTATTTCCTTTTTGCATCATTCAACTTTTCAATAAAGAAAGCAATAGGTTTACCTTCTTGACTCAACACAGCTCCAATTACACTACAACCTACATCACATTCTACTTTAAATACCTTATTGAAATTAGGTAATGTTTAAATAGGCAATTTAGAAACCTTCTACTTCAGATTCTCAAAACTTTTATCAACTGCTTGTGGCCACTAGAATACTCTTTTATCTCCTCTCATAGTCTCAGTCATAGCATTACATATTGAAATGAAATTCCTAATGAACTTTCAGTGAAAAATTTCTAGACCATGAAATCATCTTACCTCAGTATCATTCTTAGGTGTAGGCCAATTTGAAATACCTTCAACATTTTTCAGAATCCATTTTCAAACCATTAGTTGAATTGACAAATCCCAAATATACAATCTCCTCTTTCATGAATCAACACTTTTTCAGATTTATCAGCAACTTTTCTTCTTTCAATATGTGCAATACTTGTTTAACATGCAACAAATGTTCTTCTCTAGTCTTACTAAATTTTAGAATATCATCAAGATATACAATCACAAACTTACCAAAGAATTTCTTCAAAACTTCATTAATCGATCTCATAAAAGTACTCGGTGCATTAGTTAGACCAAAAGGCATAATAAACCACTCATATAAACCTTCCTTTGTCTTAAAAGAAATCTTCCATTCATCACCTTCTCTAATTCTAATTTGATGATACCCACTTTTCAAATCAATTATGGTGAAATACTTTGCTCCAGTCAAACTATACATTATTTCATCCATTCTCAGTATACAAAACCTATATTTCAATGTTATCTTGTTAATTGCTCTGGAATCAATACCCATTCATCATTATCCATTCTTCTTAGGTGCCAATACGGTAGGTATTGCACAAGGACTAAAATTTTTTCTAATCAAACCTTTCTACAACAATTCTTGAATCTGTTAGTTCAATTCCTGATTCTCGATAGGTGTCAACCGATGTGGTGCCTTATTCTCTAAACTAGCTCCAGGGATTAGATCCATGCAATGATCAATGCTTCTCTTTGGTAGAAAACCACCAAGTACATTATTAGAAATGATTTCACTATATTCATTGAGTAACTTATCAATCTCCTCAGGGACACTATCCTCTATTTTCTTACTCTGTTTGTTAAGAATCACAACAAAACATATATCATTCTTCTCCAAATCCTTAACAAACTTTCTTCCTTCCATCAACAAAACTTTCATAGACGTGAAAACATTACTAATAGGTTCTTCCATTAAAGGTAACAAGATTTGTCTTCTTCCATCATCCCAAATAGTATATTTATGCAATCTCTCATCATATATAGCATGCATATCATACTTCCAAGGTCTACCCAACAAAATATAACAATAATCCATAGGCATGATATCACACAACAACTCATCATAGTACTTTCCAATTTTCAAATTCACATAACATTGTTCACTTTCCAAGAGTATATTCTCATCTTTGATCCATTCAATCTGATAGGGCTTTGGATGTTCCAACCTTTTCAATTGTAACTTTTTGACCATTTCCTCAAATGCCAAATTATGCAAGCTACCACTATCAATGATTACCTTCCAAACTTTGTCAGAAACTCTACATCTAGTCTTGAAAAAAATTTTCCTTACCAGATCTTCCTTATTACTTTCACTCCAAAGTGCTCTCCTTACCATCAAGTTATTTTCCTTCTCAAGTTCATTTGGTGACTCTTCTTGTACTGAATAATTTCTACTATTACTGACCTTCTTACTTGCATGTGTACACTCAAATGATTTATGTCCTTCTTCTCCATAATTGTTACAAGTTCCTCATAAACCACCTCTATTATAACCACCTTGATAGTTACTACCTCTACCTCTAGATGAAATTTCACCTTTCCACTCAGTCTTGCCTTTATCCAGAGTAGTCTTTTCAAGTTTAGATCTATTGTTTTCACCATAATATCTACCTCTTCCCCTAGGGAATTTACCACCTCTACCTCTTTGTCTTTTCTCATGTCTCTTGTTTAATTTTTCCTCACCCTTTAGTACAAATTGATAAGCCTCTTCAATGTTCTCCAATTTAACCAAACTAATTTCTTCTTGGATAGAAACTCTCTAACCATTTAGGTTTCTAGAAATACTTTCCACATCATCTTCATCATGTCCAGATCTGATATCTAGTCTATATAATTCCACAGTATATTCCTTTACCTAGCTATCTTTCTTCCTCAAACTTTGTATTCACCTAACTAGGTTAATCTGATAATCACAAGGTAAGAACTTTCCTTTCAATTTATTCACCATTTTATTCCATACCTTGATTTTTTCCTTGCCTTTCCTATTTCTATCCAACTAGATATGTTCCCACCACAAAGATGCATGGCTTTTCAACTTTGTGCTTTCAATTTTCACCTTCTTTCTCTCAGGTTCATTTTCATATTCAAAGTACTTTTCCATCTCAGTGATCCAATCCACTAATTCATCAGAATCTAATTTTGCACTATGCTTAGGAGGATTAAAGTGTGGTGTAGACTTCATATTTGTCAAAGCTTTCAACAATATTTCCTCACCTTGATCCATCATCGGTGTAGGTTCTACATCACCTTGTTCTTCCTAAATTTCATCATTACTAACATCTTCAAGATTTCTTCCTCTTCTCTAGGTTGTTTCAACAACTTCTAATCTAGCAGAAAGTTTTCTCAACATATATGCCAATCTTAGATCCACATCTCACCTCCCAAAAACCATCTTGAAACCCTCTACAATTGCAGGCCATGTCATAATCTGCTATCCCAAAACAAATCAACTAGGGTTTGATAATAAGGAACCCTCAAACCTAGATTCACAAACCTAGATCTAGATATAACCTCGCTTTGATACCACTTCATGCAAAGGAGGATTAGGAGAGGGGCCAAAGGCACTCCCTAACCAGATCCACCTTACAGAACAACATGTGAAAGAAACAACACACAATAGTGAGAGAGAGAATGAACATACTTTGATATATTAACTTCAACAGATTCATACATGTTAGGCTATAAGGACTACCTAGTTTAGGCCAGATATTGCAATCAAGTATAAAAGTCCTCCAACATATGAGGATCTACATAGGATATCCAATTTTCTATCTTCCATCTTCTATGTTTTAAACTAACTCCTAAACTCTAACCAAACAACTACATTTATATAAGAGGCTACCAAACAAGTTGGCCTTCAGATCCACCATCAACAAAAGTAACAGCTAGACTTAGGTCCACACGCTTCCCAATTGTAAGAATTTGCAAATAGAAAATATTAAATGAAGGATCTAGAGGTTGAAGAAAAGCACAAGAGAGAAAATATGAATGCAAAGATGGATTGAATAGATCCAATAAATTCACCTTCAATGTTGTTTAAATGATTACATAATATGCCTCCTTATATAGGAAAGGCAATAAGAGAGAATGATAAGGAGCTGATAAGCTATCACCTATGCTAGGTGTAATCACATGTTCACCAAATGTGGATCATCCTCCATTATGAAATAACGTATGTGAAATGGATTGGGATGATAATGTGATAAGAGCACAAAAGGTGGATCTCACACACAATGAGGTATGTGAAGACAATTATCACACCAAAAGTGGAATTTCTCCTACACAATGTGCTTAATAGATGTGAACACTCCTAGGTGTCTCAATCACAAATTACTATGCAATGTATTTACCTAAGTAAGATTAAATAAAAGGTAATTAGGAATAATTAATTACACCAACAACCTCCCTTAAGTGAAACTTAGGGGAATGCACTTAAACTCACAATGCAAGATGGGTCCTGGCTACTAGGCCATGTTAGGTACCCATGTACAAAATGCAATACTTAAAATGCATAACTCTCATAAAGTGGAGAAAGAGGGAGAACCTCATGGGAAAAGCCCTCCCCCAAAAAGAGAGAAGAAAACAAGATGCATATTTGGATGGAGTACTCAAGACCCCCCAAGAACTACATACATCATGTATATACAAAGAATTATTCCCCCATAAGAAGGATAGTTGGAGACATGATATCCTCTACATAATGTAGAAGCTCCCATGTTGATTAATAGTACCTACCAACAATAGATAAGCCAATGCTTACAAGAAACATGTCTCCCCTTAGGAAGAAATAGATACATCAAATGATGAAGAAGCCAATCCATGCACAAATGGAAGGAGGAAGAAGCTGAAGGTCTCCATGCATGAATCTCTGAAGACTGAGTAGGAATCTCCAAGCTCAAAGAATCTATCACTTCATGTGACAAATCAATTCAAGAAGGAGAAGAATCAAGTACACTAATCTCCAAATAAGGTGAAGAAGTATCCCCAACTATGATGAAACTTTCATCAAGGGAAAGAGAAACCCCCTCATGTATGTCTTCCAAATATGCATCATGAGAATCAACAATTTTTTAAGATGCATCCAAGTAGTCATCACACTCTGCAAGATCTAAAACATTATGATCATCCTGTTGAATAGTAGAGCCCATGTCTGAAGAAGTAGGAGATGGAGAAGTAGGAAGATCAACACTTGTCTCAACAACAAAATGATTCAAGTGCCCAAAGTTCTCCTCATAATTATCATTATCCCTTGGAAAAGGGATGTGTACATCATGAATATCATCGTCGTTATCAACAAAATTTGAAAAAGAATAAAAGTGTGATGTATGATCAAAAACTCCCATAGCTATGACATCTCTAGTCTCCATGTCCCTAATGTAGACATAACAAAGAGTGAACTCAACAATTTTACCTTGTGCCCCATGTGTAATTTGCTAAATAGAAAGAAGATTAGTGGTCAAGGATGGTACACAAAGAACATCATTAAATGTCCCTTTTGCCATAGGAATAAAACCTTTCCCACAAACTCTCATGAATGTGTTGTTACCCATCAAAATATTAGGAGAATTACAAGGCTCAATAGAAGAAAACATATCCATAGAAGATGCCATATGATGTGATGCACCTAAATCAAGAAGCCATTTACCTTGCTCAGGATGTGTGGAAGCCATGAGTGCTTATCCTTTACCTTTGTCTTTGGATGATGATGGTGATGTAGAAGTTGCCAAATGTGTAGAAGAAGGAGTAGACAATGATGAGGGCAACTTAATGTTGTGTTTTTGAGTAATGTGAGTTAGCTCATCAATCTTCTTTTGAAAACAATTATGCTCATCATGTCCTAAATTTTGACAATATGCACATTTATTTCTCTTTCTTCTAGATGATTCCTCTCTTGAAGAGGACTTGGATTCAATAATTTTTGGTGAAGAAGATTCATTACCTTTGTCATGAGGCTTAGGATCCTTATTGTGTTTCTTTCCTTTTCCATTAGAAGCCTTTGATGTAGACTCACTTGTAGTTAATGCTTGATGTGTGGAAGGCTTCAACTAACTCATGTGTGCCAACTTTGCTTGTTCCCTTGTGAACTGTGCTACAAATTAATCAAGAGAGGGAAATTTGTATACACTACCAAGAGCATCCATAGTAGCATAGAATGTAGAAACAAAGATAGAATAATGAGGACCAAGCTTGGAAAGAATAGAAAAGATCAATTGTTCATCCCCTTTAACAATGCCACATGAAGAAATCTCAAATCTAATAGTATTGAACTTAGAGAAAAAATCTTGAATATTGTCAAAATCACTAGGATTGAGACCTATGAGATCATTCTCTAATCTGAAGTTTCTCATTCTATCAGGTTTACAAAAGAGTCCTTCCAATGTGACCCAAGCATCATGAGGATGTGTGCAAGATGCAATATGAAATTCCAAGTCGGGCGAGATGGATGACCTAAGAGACCCAAGTGCTTTATCCCTTCGATCAAACCATTTTTGCCTTTCTACAACACCTATTTGAGGTTCTTGATCCTGCCCAAGAGTCATTCTAAGCAATCCAATACTCAGCAAATGATCACTTAAAGATACTTTCCATTCATGGTAGTTATATGAAGTGAGGATTTTAACCTTTGAACTATCCATATTGTAACCAAATAATGACTGATAACTACTTATAACTCCTTCAAATGACTGATGCAAATCAAAAACTGAAATCCAAGGATTAACCAAGTGCAATTATAGCCTCAAAATGACCTATTTATGAAAGTGATGTCACTCAAATTTGATTACAGATTTGGAAAGTAGATGAATAATCATGCACTTTCAAAAAAAAATTCACTCCAAAATATTACCGTATGTGCCCAACCGAGGCCTTGGAAGTTGCAAAAATTAGGAACATATAGGTACAGTCAACAAGATTTGCAATTTCTGACAAATCAGGCCACCAAAATGCAAAATCAATACCACCACTAGAAACATCAGGAAATTTTACCCAATTTTAAAAATAATTGCACCCGATTTGGAGCCCGGATGACCAAGATATGGCCCTCTGAAGTTGGACTACAAAATGAAAACTACAAATGGTGAAGGCAAATAAATCTCCAAACCTTGCTGATGTCATCAATCTGCTAGGTTAAATTTGATGGTCATACAGCCATCGCAGAAAGCCAATTGTGCCTTGTTTTGACGGTTGGACAACCGTCAATTTTAAGACAGAGAAACAGTGACGCAAGCAAAAAAGGGCCCCATATGATGACATGTTTGGTGACTCAGCCTACCGTATAGCTTGATATGATGCTGACATGGCAGTGATAAGTTCTTCCATGTGGTGGTGACTAGGCATCCACGAGGCAATCTACATGGCGGTAAGGGTGGTAGGAGGCCATGTGTCAAATTTTGTTTGGTGGGCACAGTTGAAGTGGCAGCCACATGGCTGATATGTATTGGTCCACATGTATGATGGGCCATAGGGGTGGTTGACTAGGTGCTAGTGGAGGTGGAGAGATCAGCCATCGGGCTCAGAGATCTAGTGGAGGAGCACTACTTGGCTTTGTTAGAAATAGGGAATACTGAGAGGGGGGGGTGAATCAGTATTCTAAAAACTTTATCTTTTGCCCACTTATGGATATAACAAATTATCTTAATACATGCATAACATAAGAAACTAAAAAATATGCATAACAATAAAGAACTCATAACACATGATATGTTCTCGAGGAAACCCTGGCCGAGGGAAAACCCCAGTGGGGATGGTACCCACAAAGATCCACTAATCAAAAAGATATCCTGTAAAGGATGTTGACCTTGTTAGGAGCCTGTTACAATCATATAGTGTATTAGTCCTGGTTAAGGGACTATAGGCCTTGTTAGAAGCCTCAACCCTATTAGGAGTTGTCAATACAAAACCTGATTACTAGATGAGTCCACTGCCCAAACAAGTAATACAATTACTAGATGAGCCTACTACCCAAATAGGTAATACAAAATGTATACTGATTACAATATGGTACTGATTACAACTTCACATCAATATCTTTCATCACTATCACAATATACTTCCTTTCTTTCACTTCTACTTCTACAATTCTTCATATTACAATTCGGTATATTACATCTTTATACAAGAATAAAACATAATAACTCTTCAAGGTCAGCTTGCATATCATTAACCAAGAGTAAAAATCTAGGATGTCATCTCTTTATAATGTTAAGTCATTATTTTGACAAGCAAAATAATGCCTTAACTTATTTACCAATTCTGTCTCCAAAACTGTTCTGTCGGCTTAACTCTGTCTTTGGTAAAATAGTCATAGCTATCTCTGTACAATTTGTACTATCTTCCACACTAAGATGGGGTATCCTTAGACATCATAGAGCCTATGTTCAACTGCACAAACTTTGATCATGCTCCAGTGAACATCACCAACACAAACTGTATCAGGTGCTCTGTAGAAAACTCTGTCTAACACTTAGACAAATCTTGTCTGTGATCTTCTGTACTTGCTTTTTGCTTTTTGCAATCTTCATGATAGATATATCTTTCCATAATGACAACATCTAAGTTCTCACTTTAGCGAAATTGCCAACAGGCTCCACATGGGTCGCTGTCACTGTGAGTGGTAGATCTGCGGTGGTGGAAGGTCGGAGGAGCAGGGGTTTCTTGAGCACGCTAAGGCCGGTGGCAGCACTTGGGAGGAGCTGTTAGGTGGGGATGTGGGATTTTAATCCCACATTTCCCATGGGAGTTCCTTTAGCCTCCCTTAATAATGCAAATGCCCCGAAAGAAAATTGAATGTGAAGCTCTCAGGTGGAGCTCAGGCTTGGTTCCCCCTGCTAGATGATGGTGTCATTTTGCCAGATGATGGTGTCACCCTGCCATTTGTAGAGAATATTCTCTATAGAATACAAAGATTCTAGGGCATGTACCTCACCTGAACAAAATTTTTACAGAAATAAAAAATAAATCCAAAAAATTTGCAGATTAAAAAAATATTTTTTTTTCTCAAATTCATACCACAGAGGTGCAGATCGGGTCGTACGGTCTGATTTGCAATTTTTTTTTGCCTTGGATTGGACTTTCACCAAATATGGGTGATTTTATAGTTGATCTTAACTGAAATACCCTCCCAGATGCAATGGTGAGGTCAGATCTGTTCCAAGATGCCTCTATCGCATGCTGGTTCTCAGATCTAAAATTTGGACCTTCAAAGCTTGCATCAAGATCTCTTCAAATTAGCTGATCTAAAATGCTCCAATGTCTTTGATACAATGTAAGAATTTGTAAATAGAAAATATTAAACCAAGAATCTAGAGGTTGAAGTAAAGCAGAAGAGAGAAAATATGAATGCAAAGATGGATTGAATAGATCCAATGAATTCACCTTCAATGTTTTTTAAATGATTACATAATAGGCCTCCTTATATAGGAAAGGAAATAAGAGAAAATGATAAGGAGCTTATAAGCTATTACCTATGCTAGGTGTAATCACATGTCCACAAAATGTGGATCATCCTCCATTATGCAATAAAGTATGTGCAATGGATTGGGATGATAATGTGATAAGAGCACAAAAGGTGGATCTCACTCACAATGAGGTATGTGAAGACAACTATCACACCAAAAGTGGAATTTCTCCTACACCATGTGCTTAATAGATGTGCACACTCCTAGGTGTCTCAATCAAAAATTACTATGAAATGCATTAACCTAAGTAAGATCAAGTAAAGTGTAAATAGGAATAATTAATTACACCAACACCAATGATAGATACCAACATTAAATTGGTGACCTAAATTAAATGCACAATTCAGCCTTAATAGAAATCCAAAATAAAAAACTTGGTAAGAATGGAAACCAAGCGCCAGACAAGCATCACCAAGCGCCAAAGAGATAATTGACCAACAGTGGTAAACAAAGGAAACTGAGCAACACCAAACCAACTTGGTCAAAGAAGGAATTGAGAAACACAGAAAACCTCAAACATGTTTTTGGTGACATAGGATTGCCAAGGACCCAAGATGCTCTTGCATCACTAAGTCACTAGGTCATGAAATTGTCTATTATTACATAGTTAGAGAAACAAGACACATTTGAGGGTCATTTTTCCTATTTTTTCTTCTGTAATTTCTCTTTTATAGGGAAAGTTAAATTCAATTAGACTAATTGTAAATAATATCATTTGGTTATATAACATTGGAGATTGCCTAATTGACAGATCCATCTAAAGAATGATTTAAAAATTATCTTCCAACTTTATACATAGGATTCCAAGTGAATGACTATATTACCCAAATAGCCTATTCTTATATCAGGCCATAAATATACTTAAACACATAACAAATTATTAGTAGAAGTAGATGAAATAAATGAAATAGTAGCAACAAAATAGATAGAAGAAATCAAATATTAGAAGAATAAATTGAAGTAATTAGATATAGAAGATTCAAAATTAGCTAAAGTAGTAGTACTAAATAATTGAGGAAGATATAGTAAGAAATATTTTTGGTAAAATACACAAGAGAATACATTACAATACCGTATTCCATGTTTATAGATCACATATAATTCTGAATAAAAGATAACAATTTATGTTCTATAAAAGGCTTCAATTTGGAAATTGGAGAATAGGTTTACTTGACTAGGTCCTATAGATCCTAAAGTGTAGAGGATTTCAATCATATTTGATTAATATTGTTCATTATCCAAATCAAGTGAGAAGTTTATGGAAGATACTTGGATTCATCCTAGAATTTCTCAATCTCTTGATTTGGGAACTAGCAAGAGGAGCCACAAGTTTTTATGGTTCTTCCACTTCTGCATCAATATTATCTAATGAATTATTTATCTTGATAAAGTCTTTTTGTTTTTAAACTTCTCAAAATTATATGATGTAGAATCAATATTATCAATTGGAGCCATTACATTGGTTCTCTCAAATTGACTCAATTGAATCTCATAATTATAAAATTACGCACATAATTAAGTAAAAGAAGAAAATTCAAAAATCAATATCTTATCCCTAATGTATTTTTATAAATTTACTAGAAAAATAAATTGAATATCAACATTTCATATAAGATAAGAAATTTGAGCATGTATATGCTTAAATATAACAATAAAAATAGTCACTTTTTTCTTTAACACATTGTTTACAATACATTATATAAATTAAAGAGATCATAGAGCCAATATTTTTTTGAAATTGATGGATGTAAAAATTAGTAATCTTTTGGAAAGAATTAATGGAATAAGGAGGGAAATAATAATACCATTGCAAGCCCTTATCTCGAAAGATTATATTAAATGATTTATCTATATGGACGTATGACAATGAGAAGAGCCATTACACAATGTTTAAAAGCTCTTAACATCAGTTAAGGGATTACCTTTACCATTGTAAGCCTCTAATGGGGTGTTTCTGTGTATTGAGGAATAATGGTACAAATGATACCAAAGGAAAAAGAGATGGAAATATCACAAGTAGGAATGTTAAACATGGATTGATTTGTAGATTAATTTTTTATTGCAAGGATGAAGTTGACTAAACAAGGCCATTTATAGTGGACTAAGTAGCAAGGTTAGTTTATTACATGTATAAATATTGGGACCAGTACAAGAAATGAAAGGAATTTTGAAATAAGAAAATGCAACATTTTTGTAGGTAGGCATAGATGAAACTTTTGAAACAAATAGAGAACTTTAAGGTAGAGAAACAATAGGATTAGGAATTCCTCCGATACTAAAATAAATAGGATTAGTATTATAAATAGTTTTCATCATGAGAAGTGGAGCATAAGTTGAAATTCTATGTACTGAGGTAGGAATGGGAATTGAGGTCTCAACACTAATGGGAGGTTGGCTATAACCTAGATCTTGAGCATAATCCTTAATAAGTTTAACATTTCTATTAACAAGATGTGAAATATTTCTAAATAAGTCAATACAATTTTCACCATTATAAATTAACTATCTTAAATGTTTAATTAAAGAAATAATCTTTTTTATTATAAATTTATTGACTTAACCATTGTTCAAATTTATCAATGTGATGAGAGAGTTTGTTAAATTAGAGTAGGAGGAACAGTTAACCATTATTATTCATCATTAAAATAGTTAGAAGAAGGTTTCTCAATAATAGTAGAAATGACATTAATAGACATGTGTGTCTCATCATGATTTATAGGAAATAAGGAGGACTCGGGATCAAACAATGCATAAGCCTATGGCTTATCCTATTGGAAATAATACACGTAGTGACACAAGGATAGGGAAAGTAGGGGCCAAGCAATGGCACACCCTAATGAACCATCCTACTCAACAACATGTGGAAACAACACAACAACAAAGTGAGAGAGAATGCAGGATCTTCAATATATTTCATCAATTTGATTCATACATGCTAGGTTGTAAGCCCTTCCTAGCTATGGCTTGATATTACAAAGAATTACTGAAGTCCTCAATGATGCGAGGATCTATCAAAAAAATCCAAGCTAAAATCTACTATCTCCTATCCAAAAACTGACTCCTAAACTCTAACCAAACAACTACATTTATACAGGAGGCTACCAAATTGAGTTAGCTTTCAGATCCACAATAAATGGAAGTAATGGTTAGATATGGGACCACACATTTCCCAATGATTGAATCAACATTAAATCCGTGACCCACAATCAATGCACAAGTCAGCCTCAATAGGAACTTAAAATAAACCCATCGGTAAACAAAGGTTATCGAGTGCCAGAAAAGAATCACCAAGCACTAGGGAAATTCACCAAGTGCCAAAGATATAACTAACCAACCCCAGTGAACACATGAAACTGAGCAACACCGAACAAACTTGGTCAATGTAGGAAGTGAGCAATGTAGACAAACTCAAATATGTTTTGGGTGACATAGGATTACCAAGGACCCGAGATGCTCCTACATCAAACACCTGGGGCTTTTTTGAAATGATTCTCCAAATCATTTGTTAGGTATGATCTGAGCTGTATCCAACTCAGATTTTGAAATCCATGAACTATCTTCCATCGGTCTATTCTTTCAATTTACTAGATATTCCAATACTATTTTTCTCTTGTGCTTTTTCCAATTCTTTGCTTTAGGATCTACTCCACTTCTTTATTCTTCTTCTTAGGATACTCTGTCGATACTGTCATTTCTTCATTAGGTTCATGATACTCATACAAATCAAAAATGTTAAAAATATCTGATAAGTCCATGTCATCAGGTAGCTCAATCTCATATGCATTTCCACTTTCAAATTTTCTCAAAATCTTGCAAGGTCCAAACTTCTTCATCTTCAACTTCCCATATGTGCCAATAGGAAATTGACCTTTCTTCAAATGAACCAACACTTCATCACCAACATCAAATGTCTTATGTCTTCTTGATCTATCAAATCTATCTTTGTATTTTTTATTACTATCTTCTAGCTTCAACTTCACATCCTTATGCAATGTCTTCATGTATTCAAAAAATTTCACTCCTTTAGAACTTCTTACTTTCATCAGCAATGTCTCTTAAATCAGATATATCTCTCGGATGTATGTGTAGACATGGAAAATTGGCAAAGGCTTAATTCAATCAGAAAGGTGCAACAAATCATCAAAATAGCACTAAAAATTGATAAATGGAACAAAGGCAATTCAAATTAAAGGAAAATTCAATTAAATGATTAAATGATTAAATAAAGCTTGAAAAGGGAAAAACACTAAGAAATTGATTAAATTCAATTAATGACATAGTTGTTGAAAGCAAAAATCAAAATGAACCTCTTACCCTTCATGGCTAAATTTAATTACTTTAATTAATTAATAAATCATAAATTCTCTCAACAAAGCAAAAAAGGAGACAAAATGGACACAAATCACTCACTTTTGTTGAAATGGTCCAGCCTTTTGAAACCATTTAAATGTTTGTCCCCCAATTTAGGGACAAAGCAAAGCCAATTGACCTTACCCAAGCATAACTATGGTTATCTCACTCTACCCCCTACCCTTGGGAAAATCTTATAAATAGAAGTCATTTTGAGGCATTATTCATCCACTCCATATCTTTGAATTGCAGCAAAGCTCTTGCAATTTGCATTCACACCACTCACTTAGCATTTTCATTGATAATTAGCTAAATTGTTGATCATTTTGTAGATTTTCTTATCAAATAGAGCTAGAATTTGATAATTAGATCTAGTTTGCATATCATTCTTAGTTCAATTCTCATAATTAGAGTGTCACTAGTGAGGATTTGCAGCTGAGAGCCTCACTTACTACTTCAATTTAGAGAACCATGAGATGTTGATAGATTAATTGTGCATTTGTTAGATTATTTTGCTCTAATTCTTGTTGTTCTTAGTTAATCTTGTAATTTCATGAAGGTGTAAATCACTCACACACAAATGGCGCCCACCGTGGGGCTCTAGGCCTCAAATTTATCAAAATTTTCATGTTATTTGCAAAATTTAGGCTAGAATTGCATGATTTTGCTCACTGTTTGCAGGTTACAGGAAATAAATCATGCCTACCAGTAAAGAAATCACACCTACAGCAAAGAGATGTCACTCCCGGTAATTTAGATGTCGCCTGGAGACTGAATGCTCACACTTCCTAGACCGCAGAATCACGCTTCTAGACAAAGAAATCACGCCTGCGGACATTAAATTCTTGCCTCACTTGCAAACATCTGATGCCTTTGGCTATTTAGATGTCACCTACAAAGCATTAAAAGTCGTGACAGAGGAATTGATTTACACCTGGTGTAAAGGGAGTTCACTGCATTTTGCTTTTAATTTGTCACTGTTTTTATTTTAAATGTCGCTTTCAGTTAATAAGATGTCGCTTATCTGAATTAGTTTATCGCTTGAGATAAAGAAATTACATGTTTATTTAATTTGATATCGCACTTAATTACTTTAATCTCGCTTGAGCCCCTTTTGGTGATGCTCGTGGTTAAATTAATTACGTCTTTGTTAAATTAGATATCGCCTTTAGCAAAAGAAATGTCGCCTGGTCTAGCATCTATATTGTATCGGAGTAATTGCTGTTGTCGCCTGTAGTAAAGATTTCACGCGTTTGCTAAATTTAATATCGCACTTGACTATTTTGATCTCGCTTGAGCCCCTTTTGGTGATGCTCGCGGTTAAAGTAGTCACGTCTTCATTAAATTTGATCTCGCCTATAGTCTGGATAATGTCGCCTGATAGTATTTTCACTATTTTGTCAAAATAAGGACTGTATGCTAACTTCACTGTCATTTTTTTTGTCTCAGGAGCATGGTCTGTCATAAGAAAGTGTAAAAACTAGAGAGAAGACACAACTTAGAGGAGAAATTGATCTCTAAAAGGATAAGGAAAGAAAACCGGGTACATTCTACCTTTGTTCTCAACAATAATTTAGAGAAAGAAGTAGAATTACATGCCAAATACATTGCTGTTGTAGATGCTTACAAACGAAAATATGTCTCATTGAATTGGGAATTTAGTCCTTAAATTTGTAAGAATTTTGCAAGTATTTTGGTAAACAAAGAATCAAAAGCATAATCAATTATATCATTTTTAGCTTTGATTTTGGTTTCCCCTCACTTTGTTTGTATTGTGCTGACTAACTTGTTGGTGGAGGGAACGTTTTGCCAAGGTAAGAGGAGGATTTGGAGAGAAAATGAAAAATCTACTACTTAAAAATGTGCCTAGCCTTTGCTAGCATCGTTTGAGGTATTTTTCTCATCAAGCTTGCACTTCCCTTAAATTGTGGCATTTTCAAAGTTCAAAACATAGTTTAATCATAAAAAGTAAAAAATAAACACTTCAATTCTAAGAACCCCTTTGTCACGGGGTTGAAAAAGAACCAAATTTGATTGTGAGTGTTTGGGATAAGGGAAAAGCAATAGGGATATGCTCTTCACTCTTTGAGTGAATCAAATTCCCAAACTTGCTCTACCAAATCCACTTTTCATGCTTTTCAATGAATATGTTTAAAACTTAGTGGGCTCGCCTCCCGAGATTGCCTTAGAAGGGCCGGTGAGAGGGACAGCCCAAAGTGGGATACACTTGCTTTTGCCGCGAGAATCCGACCCACTATAAAATGAAATGTGGGTATCCTTAATGGGGTACACGACAAAAAGATTTTAGCTCTTTCGAACTTCCTCTAGTAGTCCTAACGGATTGTGCAAAATCGTGCTTTTGTGCGTGTGGGAAGCCCCTTAACATAGTTGGGGGATGAAAAGCTAAGATTTCTTTTGAACGGAAAACTTACTACATAACGGTAAAATAGCAAAACTACCTATTAGAGCCATGTTTACAAACCAATTATGTGCTAGGTAGATTGTGTGGAAGCTATTCTTGTGTTAAACCTGTGAAAACGTTCAAAAATATACACATTAGAGCATTCTAGGGATATGGTACCCAATTGATGTGTGTGTTGAGATTGTTTTTATTTTCAAACAAGATATTCCAAAGTTATTGATCAAAAAACCATTAAAATTTTAAACCATTTAAAAGTGATCAAAAACTTTTACCTTATTCCAAAAATAGTTTATCAAGAGAAGAAAGTCAACATACCCTTAAAGTTTGTTCATTCCTGTTATTACAAGGTCACTCTCTATAAGGAAAGCATTACAAACAGACGGGACCTACAACGGAGAAGAGCTCCCATTTCCAAAGAACACTTTCATTACTTCACGAGTGACTGAAAATCCCACTAAGGCAAAGGACATTAACAACATGTTTAGTGGTACCCTAGGAAATATCGATCCCAATAACCAAGGGAACAACATGAATGGGGGCATAGATCCTAATAACAACCAAGGGAACAACATGAATGGAGGTATGGATCTTAACAACAATCAAGGAAATTCTAATAATGGAGGAAGAGATCCTAATTCTCAAGAGGCAAATTCACAAGGCAACAACTTATTTCCTCCTCATAATACAAACTTACCCCCAACTGCAGAAGAAGCCACGATTGAAAGAGCATTAGAGGCAAGACAATGTCCTTATTTCATAGAACTAGTGAAAAAGACCATGCTTATGGATAAAGAAAAACACTTCATGGACTTAATACAAACGGGGGTAAAGCTACCTAAAGATTTTGACATAGAACAATTAAAGCCCAAGGAAATAGAAGACCCTATGGAAGAAATGAGGAAACAATTCAAGGCATTACAAATGGAAATTGACAATTTGAAACAAAATGGGGCTCCTAAGCCTTTCTCTATTGAAACATTATGTCCTTTTCCATTCGATAAGAGTTTGGTCATGGTGCCTTTTCCCATTAATGTAACATTTCCTAAATATGAGAGATATGAAGGAACATCTGACCCACATGATCATCTTCGGGGGTTTTGTGCATTGAGTCTTGAATTCATGCATGAATCAACCTATTTAATGAGACTATTCCCAAGAAGCTTGGGAGGAACAACCATGGATTGGTTTTCAAAACTACCATCCGGCATAAAATCCTTTGAAGAGTTAGCATCTAAATTCGTGACTCATTACTCTTATAACATCAAACATGAGGTCACCATGATAACGTCATGTAACACGAAGCAACAAGATGGAGAAGCCTTTCTCACATTCTTGCAAAGATGGAGGACTGCATTTGCTAGATATCTAAGAAGTGTACCGGAGAAAGAAAAAATGGATATCTTTATTAACGGTTTAAGAAGCGAGCTGAATTATAGACTAAGGATGCAATGTCCCAAAACCTTTCAAGATTTAATTGATAAAGGAATTACAATGGAAGAAGTGTTGATTAAGAGTGGAGAGTTGAAATTGCACAAGGAAAATAAGAATAACTCTAACTCCAACAACAACAATACCAACAATAACAACAATCCAAATAAAAGTTGGTACAACAACAATAGCCGTTATGCTGCAAAGAATAACAAAAAAGGTATTGTTAATGATGGTGTAGTGGAATCTAGCAACTTGAAGGTGATTCCATTTTCCCTTAAAAAGACACCAAATCAAGTGAATAATGCTAATCAAGCATATAATGCACCTTCCAACAACAACAACAATGCCAATAAGAATAATCAAGGAAACAAGGATCAAAACAGCAAGTATGATAAGTATTTGAAACCCACTCCTACAAGACACTTTACACCCTTGGGAGAATCACTTGAAACTGCATTAAAGGCTCTCATAGCTAACAATGTTATTGCATTACCCGCTATTAAACCTTATGAACCAGACCACAAGCCAGGTTGGTGGGATGCTAAGCATCATTGTGAATATCATAGGATTTGGGGGCACCCTACAAATGAATGTTTACGATTAAAGAATGTGGTGCAAGACTTGATAGATAATAACATAATCACTGTTGATGGACCCCAAAATAATGAAGATCATACGGCCTTCAAACAACCTTTTTACAAACATGATAAAGGTGAGTCATCAAATGGCAAGAAACAAAGTGCCAATAATCTCAACTTTGCACCATCATATGATCATATTGTTAATGCTATCATCATTAATGAACAGCCTCAAAAGGAAGCAACAAATGTCATTACAAGAGGGCAGAATTCTAGAATGACTTTACAAGGGATAGTCTCTCAAAACACCAATATCCCACCATCCAACATTGTGGTCAAACAATCTCCTACAGCAGCAAGACCTTATAGTTTGGTAGACCAATTGCAACGTACTCCAGCACAAATCTCAATCTTAGAGTTATTGAAGTTGTCACCAAATCATAAAGAGATTTTGGAAAAAGCTTTGGAAGAGACACATGTTTCTACTACCTTAGGGGAAGAAAAGTTTCAAAATATTGTAGGACATCTTGTGGCTCCTCATTGTCTTTCATTTTCAGATCAAGATGACATGTCTATAACTCATCCTCAAAATTTGCCATTACATATAGAGGTTTTGATCGAAAGGCATAGAGTCAAAAGAGCCCTTATTGATGGAGGGGCTGGCCTTAACATATGCACATTGAGTCTTGTAAAATCCTTAGGTCTATCCGAGTCTTGCATTGACCCTACAAAGAAAATCACCATAAAAGCTTATGATGAGGCTGAAAGAGCTTCTAAAGGCATGATTGTGTTGCCCATCCAAGTGGGACCAGTTAAGAAGGAAACCAAATGTCAAGTGTTGGACATGAAATTAACCTATAACATCTTATTGGGAAGACCCTGGATTCATGAGATGCAAGCTGTCCCCTCCACATACCACCAATGCATCAAGTTCCCATACATGGGTGAAGAAATCACAGTTGGAGGAGACTCAAATCCATTTCAATATTGTAATGCACTCAAACCCTTGCATGAATTATACATTCCACATAATCATGAAGGAGTTGTTCCAAGAATCACCAATGAAGATGCACAAAATCCTCTTCAAGCTAGCTCAACTACATCAACTAAGGGCAAGGAAAAAGTGAGCTACGAGGGTCCAAATGTGATGGAAAGTCCATATGTGGCACCTAAATTGGAAACAGTGATCTACAAACCTACTAAAGAGGAAAAAGAACAAGCTAAAGCAGATCATTACCAATACATGAGTGAGATGATGAACAAATTTGACAAACAATGCAAGATTAGTTCAAAAGGGGTAGGAAAATATTCAGTTTCTCTATTTGACATGCCCATGTCTCCTAAATCACATGGAAAACCCTCAAAAGAACATCTTCCACATAAGTATAATTCTTATTTTGTGAGGGAAGATAGCAAAGCAACATGGGATAAGGAAGAGGATGATGTCCTCCAATGGCTTTATCATGATGAGGATGGTACCCTAGACACTCCCATGGAAAGAATTCAGCATGTTAATATACAAACAGAACAATATGGGAAAGGATTTGATATTATGCAAAAGATGGGATACAAAGGAAGAGGACCCCTAGGCCAAAGAAATAGAGGATTATTAGAACCTATTGAACCTGTTTGGAGGGCAAGTCATGAAAAATCCAGAGTAGGTTTTCAATATAAGGGAGAAAGTTCAAGTCCAACGCATGATTTTCATCCTCAAATAAATGCATTAGAATCCGAAGGAGATAGTGATGATTCTAGGGATTATGAATGGGATACTTTATTAGATGAGTCATGTCAAGATAAAGAAGTCATTGCTATACATACTTATGCAAAAATCCCAAAACAAGATGCTCCAATTAATGAAGAATCTTCTATTCAAAGGCCTAATATAGAACAAGCATCTAGTAGTGGAGCATGGATAGAAACATTTTGGACACCTTCAGAGGAGGGAAATTCAAACGTTAGTTTTAACCCGCTTGTGGCTTTTCCCACATTGTTTCCCGTAGAGGTCGATGAGGATTCAAGCGAAGGGGACTTTGACCCTGCTTCCATGGATCATCTTGAGGAAGCGCACATCATAGATCTAAATGATACAATGTATGAACCCTCAAATGAAGTCATGTCCATAAATCTTAGTGATGATACCTTACCCAATAATTCCTTAATTTTGATACATCCAGACCTCATTGATTAGGATCAAACTGAACCACATGACTTACTTTACTTCCCAAATGACCAAGCAACAAACCAATACCTCAATGCGGTTGAACCCTCTTTCACCAACGAACTCAATACGGACATGATGACAATAGCAAGGGTCCAATCTCTTAGTCAAAAAAAAGAAAAAATGAAAAAAAATAAAAAAATGAAAAGTTCTATTGGTGAAAACCCAACTGTGGCACCATTAGAACCAAAAACAATGAAAATAAAAGACGTTTCTTTTGGTGAAAACCCAACTGTGGCACCATTAGAAGAGAGATTGGACACTTTGCCTGAACATGAAGAAGAACGGTCATCTATTCTTATAGAACCAACAGAAAAAGTTAACATTGGCACGGAACTAGAGCCAAAGGTTGTACACTTGGCTGCATCACTTACATCTATTGAAAGAGAGGACTTTATCAAATTCTTCCAAGAACAACAAGTAAATTTTGCATGGTCATATGCCGATATGCCTGGATTGGATCCTGATTTCATAATGCATCATCTGAATGTTAGACCCGGAGTTAAACCTGTGAAGCAAAAACTAAGGAAAATGCACCCACATGTGGCTCTTCTAGTCAAGGCAGAATTGGAAAAATTATTAAAGGTGGGATTCATAAGAACAATAGCATATGCTGATTGGATCTCTAACATTATGCCAGTTACTAAGCATGATAAATCTATCTGGGTGTGTACGGATTTCAGAGATTTAAACCTTGCATGTCCCAAAGATGACTTCCCATTGCCAAGCATTGATACCATAGTGGATTTGACAGTAGGTCACGCAATGTACTCATTAATGGATGGATTTAGTGGCTACAACCAAATCAAGATTGCTCCCGAAGACCAAGAAAAGACAGCATTTACTTGCCCTTGGGGTACTTTTTTTTGGAATGTTATGCCCTTCGGTTTAAAAAATGCTGGAGCTACATATCAAAGGGCCATGACAACTATTTTCCATGACATGATGCATACTTTTTTAGAAGATTATGTGGATGACATTCTAGCAAAATCCCACAATAGAGAAGAGCATTTACAAATCCTAAGAAAAATATTCATTCGGTTAGAACAATTCAAAGTTAGACTAAACCCAAAGAAGTGTGCCTTTGGTGTCCAATCCGGCAAGTTATTGGGTTATATAGTGTCAGCAAAAGGCATTGAAGTTGATCCTAAAAAAGTACAAGCAATTCTAGAAATGGAGATTCCAAGAAATATTAGCCAAATGAGGTCACTACAAGGAAAGATTCAATCAATAAGGAGATTTATCTCTCAATTAGCAGAAAAGTGTCACTCCTTCACCAGATTGTTACACAAGGACACTACATTTATGTGGGATGAAGAATGTGATAAGGCCTTTTCTACTTTGAAGACTTATTTGATAAACCCACCTATTCTTATGTCACCTATCAAAGGTAAAGAACTGTTGTTATACATATCAGCCACAGAAAGGTCTCTAGGCATATTGTTGGCACAAGAAGATGAGCAAGGAAAAGAAAGGGCAATCTACTATCTTAGTAGAACCTTAATAAAATATGAACTCAATTATTCATTCATGGAAAGAGCATGTCTAGCAGTGGTTTTTGCATCTCAAAAACTAAGACATTATATGTTGATGCATAAGATCAAATTAATTGCCAAGATTGATCCTCTCAAATACTTACTAAGTAAAACTGCCTTAACAGGTAGAATAGCAAAATGGGTCATGATCCTAAGTGAATTTGACATTGAATATGTTGATAGAAGAGCAATTAAAGGACAAGTGATAGCAGATCACTTAGCAAATAACCCAATGGAGTCTACACAAACCATGCAAATTGAATTTCCAGATGTAGAAATTGTCAACATAGAAGCAAAGACATGGAAGTTATATTTTGATGGATCTTACACACAAGGAGGTTCTGGAGCAGGTATATTATTGGTTACTCCTCAAGGATACACCATTCCAAAGTCTTATAAACTCTTATTTCCATGCACCAATAACATAGCGGAATATGAGGCATTAGTCATTGGCATCAAAATGGATTTAGAATGGAGTATTGCAGAATTACAAGTGTATGGAGATTCCCAACTCATAATCAATCAGGTTAATAATGAATACAATACCAAGGACATAACATTGATGAAATATAAAACCTTGATTGATGGATGGAAGAAGTACTTTGCTTTGATCACATTTGAACAGATTCCAAGAGAAAAGAATAGAGTAGCAGATGCCATGGCTACCTTGGCTTCATTGTTACAAAAACCAGATCAAAATGAGAAGTATGAGTTCTTGGTGGAAGAGTTGGTAAAACCGGCATTTAACCTTCCTGACACCCAAATTGTTTCTCTTTTACATGGACATGACTCTCCTTGGTATGGACCCATCTATACTTACCTTGAAGACCAAGTACTCCCCATAGACCAAACTCGTGCCCAAAAACGTAACTTCATACGCCAAGCCGCCCGTTACCTAATCCTTTCAGACACATTGTATCGTAAGGGTCTTGATGGGATGTTACTTAGATGTCTAGAGGAAGAAGAGTCTAAGTTAGCTTTACGCGAGGTCCACGAAGGCATTTGCGGGTCACACTCAAGCGGTTTTAATCTAGCTAAGAAAATCCTTCGTCTAGGGTACTTTTGGACAACATTAGAAAAGGATGCTTGTCAATTTGTGAAGACATGCAGCAAATGTCAATATCATGGTAATATGATACATGCACCGGCTCAAGAATTACACCCATTCATTACACCATGGCCTTTTTATCAATGGGGTTTTGACTTGATTGGAATCATATATCCTCCATCTTCAAACGGACACAAGTATATCATCACAGCAACAAAATACTTCACCAAATGGGTGGAAACAGTTCCATTAACAACAGCAACCGGCAAACAAATTTCAATGTTCATTTTGAACCACATAATTTGCCGCTATGGTATTCCACATGCCATTATCACGGATAATGGGAAACAATTCAAAAATCAGGATATTGATGAACTTTGCATGACATTTCACATTACACATCATTCATCATCCATTTATTATCCACAAGGCAATGGACAAGCTGAGGCAACAAACAAAAATATCCTCAAAATATTAAAAAGATCAGTTAACAAATCAGGAAGAGATTAGCACGTGCAAATAAATCCCGCACTATGGGCTTACAGAACTAGTATCAGAACACCTACAGGAGCCACCCCATTCTCTTTAGTCTATGGAACCGAAGCAGTTCTACCATTAGAAGTTGAAATTCCATCTCTACGGGTTTCATTAAGAGGATTGATCACTGATGAGGATTATAGGATTGCCAGACTACAACAATTGGAATTGTTAGAGGAACATCAGACTCAAGCTTATGAGCATTTAAAAGTTTATCAAAACAGGATTGCACACAATTACAACAAACACATCAAACCAAGAACTTTTCAAGTAGGAGACTTGGTACTAAGAGAAAATCCCAAAAATCAAGTTGAAAGGGAAAAGAAAGGAAAGTGGGAAGCTAATTGGATAGGCCCATTTGTGTTAGTGTCATCCTTTGGAACTGGAACATATAAGTTATCAGATTGTAATGGTGAAGAATTACAAGAACCCATAAATAGCATTCATTTGAAGAGATTCTACACCTAAAACAGATGAAAGAGTATAAAGAGTATCAGATGAGAGAGCATTATAATTATTGTACATAATTGAAAATGGAAAATACCAAAAACATTTGAAAATGGAAAATCCAAAAACATTGGAAAAGAAGAAAGATCAAAAACAGTGGAAAATTGAGCTTGAAGAAAGCAAATACATTTGAAAAACTCTCTTGGTGAAAACCTAGCAAATAGGCGCCAAGGTGATAATGAAATATATATATATATATATATATATATATATATATATATATATATATATATATATATATATATATATATATATATATAAATAAAATGAAAAAAGAGAAAAAGTGCCTTGGTGAAAACCTAGCAAAGAGGCACCTCGGTAGCAAAAAAAAGAGAATACCCAAAAGTGAAAACTTGGTAACAAGCACTTTTGGTTCCCTTAAGTCATTTCCTTCCTAGCCACATGTGTATATAATGCATCTCATCATCCCATTTGTCTAAACCTTCATTGCATCCGTCATTTGTACATAGTCATAATAACAGTTTGTAGCACCATCCTTTGCATTGCCTAAAGTTGTCAAAATTGATACATCAAATACTTGGGGGCAGCATAAACGGATTGGAAAGTGGGTACCTCAAAAGGATTCATATGAACAACATTCAGTCACAAGCAGAAAGGGATTAACATTTTCAGAAGAGAGATCAGATTTTTGTAAACCTTTGATTGATAACGAAAAAGTTGACTACCACAACAAAATCCTTGAAGCCTAAATTGACTTATTATTGAGGATTAAAAATCAAAAATCATGTCATGATCAAACACTTGGAAATATATTTTGTTGAAAATCAGAAAACAATGCAAAACACTTAGATAGATTCTTTTGAAAAGTTGGTTAAAAATCTGTTTACTTACATTCATTCAATTTGTATCAAGTCTTTTTAGCTCATCAATGATGTTTTGACTAGATTGGCAATGATGGAGACATGATATTTTTCTTGACTATGAAGTGACTGTTTGGAGGAAAATTCATTGCCTTATGAGAATTCATCTAAAGACATGGTCATCAAAGAACCATCGAGGATTATCTTATAAAACAATGAGTTAACCTTTGTTTGTTTATGCAACCGAATACCTTGGATATTTAGATTCTTCATATCTAAATGACAAAATCCACTTGCAACATAGAATCCGACAAAATCAGTATTCATACTCTCATGATTTTTTTGAAATCAGTGATAGTCGTATCGATGAGACTGATGGGAAAGCAAAACGGAGGTTACCATATGAGCAGTAAATAAAAAGCGATATTCATATCATCATGTCAGTGGGCAGTGGTGATTGTATCGACTTTCCGGTCCCAAGTGCTCAATGATGAAAATATATCCTCAAGGCATTTATTTGCTAGAAGCTAGTGACACTTAGTTGCATTCATAAAAAGGTTAAATGCATTCTCATGTTAGATTAATTGCATGTGCATTTTTCCCAAGGGTTTTATTTTCGCATCAAAAAGGGGGTACATGACATCATTAATAGGGTTAAATCAACAAGGACAACATCATTTCAACATCATCTTTTCTGCAAAAATAAAAATATATGAGATTATACTTTTTGCATTCATTCCATATCATTAATCATTACATAGATATTATCAAAGAAAAGAAGGAAATAATCATTTACATGTGCATACATATAGATTGCATACATGAGAAATAACATATCAAAATTGTATCCATACATGAAGAAGAAATGCATCCATCTATCTATATCATACATAAGATATGTTGCATCCATAGCCAATATCCATCCAAAAACAAATGCATTAGATAAACACATATAGCAACATCTAAAGGAAATCTCATATATCATCAAGTAAAAGCAGGAAAGATCATAAATGTTCTCATATCACACGTCTACTCATAACTCAATATATCAAGTATAACAATGATGTCATAAAACTCAACTCTATAATCGCCCATCAACAGGGGCATCAATGTCAAATAAATGTCAAAGTACAACTGGAAAGGTGACACCAAGGTCACAAGACTATGGTACAATATCAAGTATCTCAGCATCAGTACATAAATGATCAATAAGAGCACTCATAGTTCATCTCTCGTCACCACTAGGAGGAGGTCCTGGAGGAGGCTGTGGAGGAGGCTATGATGGAGGCTGCTGAGGAGGTGTCTGACCAACCATAGCAACAAGGAGAGGAACCAAGGGAGCCAAACCTGATACCAACTGCTGAATCATAGACGACATTTGTGACACCTCTGTCCGTAATGCTCCCACATCTGCTCGTAGCTGGGTAGTACTAGAACTCTCTCCAACCTCATAGGTACTCTGAGGATCACCTGTATCTATAGGAGCTTTTCCCCGATCATGGGAAAAAGCTGTTGGCATCTGCTGTGCACCTGTATCCTGACCATCCACAGTAGCCTACTGTAATCCTGCTCCCGTATCCTGTCCTGTACCTGGATCCTATCTAGCAGCCCTCACATGATCCTGATGATCTATCCTCTATCTCTGTGCTACTGCAGGACGAGGAGGAGGAGGTGGTGCCTGTACCTGTGCATCTCTCACTCGTCCTCTGAGCCTAATCACTGCCCTACCTCGGGGTCTACCTCTGCGTCTCCTCCCACCACCAACATCATCACCATCATCATCTCGCCCAGGCACTAGCTCTGTAGGGTCTGTAAATCGAGGCATCGGATGCTCCATCAACCAAGCTAGATACTCCTATGTGACTTCGGCATCTCTGATGTGTAACCTCATGTCCCAATCCATATAACCCAGTAATGATATCTGCTCTATAGTGTCATCATATGAAGGCATGTGACCCCAAGTAGCATGCTCTGCACTAGAACGAGCATATACTGCAGATCCCTGAGGCATAGGCTGAATCCGCCCAAACTGTCGTAGTACTCTCCCTGCCAAGAATCTCTCAAGAACAGAGTCGATCCTGCCAATCATCCATCGAGGAGAAAACATATATGGTAACTCCAAGCTATCCTCTCTCCAATCCTCGACCTCAACATATGGTCTCCAATAGACCTCATCCATGTCATCAATCTGCCGTCGCCAATACTCCAAGTGACCCAAGTGATGTTGTGTCACCATACCAGTATACTGCCATGCAAAAGGATATCCTGGAGGACGATCTCGATCTGATATAGGATGACTGACTGGTAAGTGCTCCCATATCCACAACTGTAAAATATGAATCCCAGCAGATAATGAGGCTGATCTCCTGTAAACCACCTCATGAAGATCATGATAAAGCTGTGCCAGCACACAAGATCCCTAGTCAAAGTGTTGAGGATGATGTAGCAAATCCTCGATAATCCTGCCCCATCCCACTGAAAATCTGCGACCTCGCCGATCAGGTAATAAAACACCACCAATGATAGCACCTAATAATGCTGGTAAAATAGGAAATGAGGCAAACTGAGGCCATAAGATACAATCATCACCAATAGATGGATCTTCGAATACTCGTCGACAATATGTCCCGTCATAGACTGCATCATAATATACTATCTCTCCATGAGTCGGGATCCGTAGCAATCTGTAAATATCCTCAGATGTAATAGTCATCTCGCCCTGTGGTAGCCAAAATGTGTTTGTCTCAAAGTGCCAATGCTCTGCGACAGCAGTAATCAAACCTCGGTTCATCTGGAACCGAGGAAGCTCTAGTACGCATAGTAAATCACAGCGCCTAATCACTCGCCTCTCGGCGTCAGTCAACTGGGTCCTAAGCTCCATCACCTAGTGTGGTACAGTCTGAAGGTACAACATAGGGACATCCTCCTGTTTAATCAAAGCAAGGGAATCACATGAGTAACTTACTATCAGTAAATCAAACAATCAATCATAGTCATCAATTTAAATATAACTATCAGACTTACCAATCCTAACTCTAAGCATTGAGGAAGGACGATCCTAGTTTTATGTCTCTAAGCATTTGAGCATAAAATGAATGGACATTTAGATCCATGATCTATCATTCATGATGAAGATTGATTAACCTTATTCTTCGATATTATAGTTACCTATGTCCTAATTTGTTGTTGAAATCAAACAAAGGGAATACCCTAACTAAACATTCGATTGAATTCATTGACATGATCGATATCAATCAAGTTGACGCAATCAAGCAATCAGACGTCCTAGAAAATTTTCAAATAAATAAATTTTTTACTTACGTGACTTTTCTTTCTGGCATCATTTCTTTTACCAGAGGTGACATTTCTTTATTCATATGTGTGATTTTATTCATCCGCGTGACTTAATTTCACGGAGGTGGTATAAGATTTTCCGCAGGCGACATCTTATTATCACGCGGCACCTGATTAAAATGATTAAACCCTAAGCGACATTAAATTATCCTTAGGCGACACAAGATTTTCTAAATGCGTGAGAATACCTAAGGGAGGTGACATCAAATTTACTGAAGGCGACATTTTAAATTTTCAGGCGATATTAAAATGCACGGAGGCGACATTTCTTTTCACGAACGCAGAATTAAAATTTTTAAAAGCATTAAATAAGGTCATAAATGCAACTTTAAAGACATGAGGAAAATTTGAATGACATACCGGAGGACCATCGGTCGCTCTCCGACTGAACTGGCGCGCTCTCTCAAACCGATGCTCGCGATGTGGGACCACCATCGTCTCCAAAAGGCTAAAATTAGAGCTCAAAATCTCAAGAAGGAACGGTGCAAATGAATAGTAAAATGAGGGGTTTTACCCTATTTAAGGTGAAATTGGTCCTCATAAACACTTAAAAAATGCACTTTGAACCTATTATAGGACATTTTCATTAATCGGGGCATGAATCAAACTTGATTATTTCTTTCAAACGGTATCAGAAATCAAAACATATTCCAACTACTTAAAAATCTTTTAAATCAAGGACTCAATATGTTTTATTTCTGAGGGGGCATCAGAGTATCAAATGGGCATCACATCAAAAACATTTATCAATGGGGCATATCATATCATATCATATCATATCAAGATATCAATATCATATCAAGTATCATATCAGGAGGCAAATCAATTGCATATCAATTTCATATCAAATCTGTCATCATATCAAACCTATCAACATATCAGCAATCAATCAACCCAAGACCTTTATCAATCAACCCAGGACCTTTATCAGTGAACCTAGGACCTATCATCAAACCAGGACCCATATCAGATTAGTATCATATCAGAGGCACATCATCATCATCAGGAAGTACATCAATCAGAACGATCAGAGGCATATCAGAACCAGGAACAGAATTAGATCATCATACTAAGGAAATCTTTGAATCGGTGTTCTTCGCACATCGACTCAACGAGGGGCATTTGTAGACATGGAAAATTGGCAAAGGCTTAATTCAATCAGAAAGGTGCAACAAATCATCAAAATAGCACTAAAAATCGATAAATGGAACAAAGGCAATTCAAATTAAAGGAAAATTCAATTAAATGATTAAATGATTAAATAAAGCTTGAAAAGGGAAAAACACTAAGAAATTGATTAAATTCAATTAATGACATAGTTGTTGAAAGCAAAAATCAAAATGAACCTCTTACCCTTCATGGCTAAATTTAATTACTTTAATTAATTAATAAATCATAAATTCTCTCAACAAAGCAAAAAAGGAGACAAAATGGACACAAATCACTCACTTTTGTTGAAATGGTCCAGCCTTTTGAAACCATTTAAATGTTTGTCCCCCAATTTAGGGACAAAGCAAAGCCAATTGACCTTACCCAAGCATAACTATGGTTATCTCACTCTACCCCCTACCCTTGGGAAAATCTTATAAATAGAAGTCATTTTGAGGCATTATTCATCCACTCCATATCTTTGAATTGCAGCAAAGCTCTTGCAATTTGCATTCACACCACTCACTTAGCATTTTCATTGATAATTAGCTAAATTGTTGATCATTTTGTAGATTTTCTTATCAAATAGAGCTAGAATTTGATAATTAGATCTAGTTTGCATATCATTCTTAGTTCAATTCTCATAATTAGAGTGTCACTAGTGAGGATTTGCAGCTGAGAGCCTCACTTACTACTTCAATTTAGAGAACCATGAGATGTTGATAGATTAATTGTGCATTTATTAGATTATTTTGCTCTAATTCTTGTTGTTCTTAGTTAATCTTGTAATTTCATGAAGGTGTAAATCACTCACACACAGTATGCCATTCACAATCTCAAATAGTGTTTTCCCAGTACTCCTATTCACTGAATTATTGTATGCAAACTTTTCTTGTGCCAACATAGAATCCCAATTACTCAGTGTGTCTCCAACTAAACATCTCAAAATATTTCCCAAACTTCTATTCACCACTTCTATCTTTCCATCAGTTTGTGGGTGAAATGTAGAACCATATTTCAACTCAATGCAAAATTTCTTCCAAACATTCTTCCCAAAGTATCCAACAAATTTACCATCTCGGTTAGAGATAATACTCCTCAATAATCCATGCAATCTCACAATTTCCTTAAAGAAAAGATTTTCTACATGTACTGCATCTGATGTCTTTCTACAAGGTACAAAATGTGCCATTTTATAAAATATATCCACAACAATAAATATAGAATCATTACCTCTTACTGTCTTTGGTAAGCCAAGAAAAAAATTCATCTTGATGTCAATCCAAGATTTCTTAGGTACATAAATCAATGTATATAATCTAGTATTCTAACTTACTCCTTTTACAACTTGACAAACTCCACAACTTTTCACAAATTTCTAAACATCTTTATACAACTAGGGCCAAAAGTATTTATCCTTAGTCAAATTCCATATTTTATCAATACCAAAATGTCAAGCCAAACCACTACTATGATTCTCCTTTATCAAGTTAGTCCTCATTATTCCTCTCGGTATAGACAACTCAATACCTTTAAACAACATACCTTCCTGAATAAAATATTTATCCCATTTATTATCTTGTTGATCTTGAATAGGTGCTCTACACTTTCTCCATGGCTTATAAAAATTAGGGTCAAACTCATAAGAATCTCTCATCTCATAAAAACCAAGAACTTGAATTTTCATCTGGTTCATCAAAGATCTCCTTCTACTCAATGCATCAGCAACTTGATTAGTGACTCAACTTTTATGCTTTATCAGAAATGGATAACTCTGTAAGTACTCAACCCATTTCATATGTCTCTTATTCAACTTATTTTGACTACCCAAATATTATGGAGACTTATGATCAGTATACAACACAAATTCACTTAGTATCAAATAATGTCTCCATTTCTTCATTACTTGAACAATAGCGTAGAATTCTTTATCATACATAATATTTCCTTCAAGCATCATTCAACTTTTTGTTAGAATAACTAAGAGGGGAGGTCAATCAATTATCCAGTGTCCAAAAATTAAATGTATAATCCAAAACAACTTCTTTTATTTCTGCTCCTCGGTAAACAATAAACACTTTCAATATCTGTGCTTTTATCGATTACCAGTCAAATACGATAAAAGTTACTGATCAAATCTAACATGTAACATGTAAAGAATCATAAAAAACAAATATCACAATCAACACATAACATAAGATATTTAACATGGAAACCCTGTAAAGGGAAAAACCACCTGGAATCAACAACCCAAAATTGTTCACTCTTATGAAGTGAGGTCGGTTAAGACCCAACCTTGTTAAAGGTTACAAACACACTGTTAGGTGTGACCTTGTTCGAGGATTTTAGACTAGAATTTATCATCCAACCAATCATTCACTATGGGGTTGACAAGATAACAATGTTCATTCTATGAATGATACATCATAAGACTTTCAGAGTCCACTCAGTTAAGAGATTTTGCCTATATATAATGGTTAAATATGTAACAGTAAATAACCTCCCCTAATACAACTTCAATTGTGAATTACAGATCAATATTCATTCCATACAAATCCTTCTAATCAATATTTCACTTCAGATTCAATACTATATCAACTTACTGTCCATTGGTAATTGCACTCGGTAGCTCGATAAATATTCTACAGCTCAATTCTTACTAACCAATATGATCAGAATGCATGAAAGCTTGTTTCACGTGAAAATCCTGTAGCTTCTTCTTCTTTCAGCGTTCTTTACAATTGAAATCAATGTCTCTTATATAGACGAGTAAATCATTTTCTTATCCACCATTAGATTTTTCTGCTTAACCACATTCATAGATTTTTTTGATTCAAACTTTCTTAGCACTTGTGTCAATAATAGATTGCAATCTGTTCCGTTAGATCTTCCTTATATTTTGTTAGTCATCGATCTATGTAACAAACATTATCCATTACCTCAATGTTATACACTTGCTAGCTCATCAATCTTATCAGCTAAACTAATCATTTGGTTCATCCTGTTTCACTCGGTTAACAAAGAAATGTATCCATGAACACTTCTCAGTTAATACTGTGGTTAGTATACACTACACTTCATCGGTGTATACTAGAAATGCTTCATATACTGACAACATTGCTTTGTGTCTTTGAGCTCTATACTTCATTATAGATGAATGGAACATAATAAAGTCGATATCATCAAGTCATAAAATCATCAACAAGTTACTCAATGTGTTCCTTATCCTCATCTATAATGTACATCTTTCCTCATGTAGATTTCTCTATTCTTCATCTCTTTCACCTTTCTTTAGATGTCTCAGTATAGTAACTTACAAGATAAGGGTTTTCAAACTAGTTGACATCAATGACAACATAATACTAATTTAATCATATCACATATCTAATCAATAACTCCTTAGTGATCTTTAATCAAAGATTCTTCAACCAGATTCCAAATCACATGTAGTTCAACAATATGTCCCCTTGGCATTGATGGCAACTCAAGTAATATGAAATGTACCATACACATACCAAAAATATATTCTACAACTTTGTGAACAAAATGTTTTAATTTGAATAGACTTAATATCTTTTATCACTATGTTACTAAACATGTCTAATGTTGGTTTCATAATATGTTCTCTTGTTCAGTTCTCATGTTTCTGCTTCTATTCTCTGTAATTGATCTTCATTACTCTATCTCATTCAGATTGTCTCTCCATTAGATAGTTCTCATCAGTTCTTGTTCCTTTTCATATTATCTATCTCTTCGTTTGATAGCAATGCCAAAGAAATAAATAAATAATCAGCTTTGTAATAGCCAAGTAACTCTTTGGTGTCCATTACTTCCTTGGTATCTCTGTATACTTGATATCCCAATCGGTTCAAGTTCACCAAACTTAATCACAACCTTGAACAAAATTCAAAGTGTGAACTATGCTGCATCAACATGTATGATTTTCTAATAAAAATAAGCTGATGCAACAACCAGATCACCTTAGTGACCAATAGATAGGGGATAGACCCCAAGTCTAGACCTCAAATATTCAAATGTGTCCTTCGGTAGTGGCTTTGTGAAAATATCAGTAAGTTGTTCTTTAGATGTGACAAATTCTAACTTCATTTTCTTTTCTTGCACTTGTTCTCTTAAGTAATGATACTTAATAGATATATGCTTTGTCTTAGAGTGCATCATAGGATTCTTAAAAATATTAATTGCACTAGTGTTGTCACAATATATAATCACCAGGTCAGTGATTACCTCATTCATTCCTTCCAACACTTGTTTGATATATGCAATGTTTGAATAGTTAGTAGCAGTAGCAACATACTCTGCTTCAATTGCAGACTAAGAAATACAAGCCTGCTTTTTACTTGTCCAGGTTACAAGTCTCTCACCAAAGAAGAATTCTCCTCCAGTGGTGCTTTTTCTATCATCCACATTTCCAGCCCAATCAGCATCGGTATAAACTTTCAGTTCAAACTTCCCTTCCTTAGGATACCATAATCCATAATTCTCTATTTTCTTGAAGTATCTTAAGATTCTTTTTCTAGCTATCATGTGTGATTCTCTAGGATTAGCAAAAAATATTGCAACAATACCCACAATATGTGCTATATCTGGTCTACTATAGGATACCTCTGTAGTTTCATCCTCCTTTGTCAATTTGCATCCACTAGCCATTGGTGTTCCCATAGGTTTAGCATCTTCCATGCCAAATGTCTTCAATACTTCCATTATGTATTTAGATTGTGTGATGAATATCCCATCACTTTGTTGAATCACTTGTAGTCCAAGAAAGAACTTAATCTCTCCAAACATAGACATTTAAAATTCCTTTTTCATTTCATCAGCAAATGCCTTGTAGACAAGATTAGAGCCTCCAAAAATAATATCATCAATAAATATTTCAGCAATGATAATTGTATGATCAGTATCACCTTTCACATATAGATTGTTGTTTTCACTTGTTCTAACAAATTCAATACGTAACAAGTAAGTATGCAATCATTCATACCATGCTCTCGGTGCTTTCTTTAAACCATATAAGTTTATGTAATCTACATACCATGTCTTTATTGTCAAGATCAACAAATCCTTTAGGTTGTTCAATGTAGACTTCTTCTTCAAGTATACCATTTAAAAATGTTGACTTCACATTCATTTGATAGACTTTGAATTTCTTGTGTGCAGCATATGCAAGTAGCATTCTAACTCCTTCTAATATAGAAATAGGTACAAATGTTTCACCATAGTCAATGCCTTCTTCCTGTGCATATCCCTTGCATACCAATCTAGCTTTATTTCTTGTGACTTCACCATTTTCATTCAATTTATTCTTGTATATCCATTTAGTACCGATAACATTCTTATCTTTTGGTCAGGGTACTAAGGACCAGGTTTTGTTCTTCTCTATTTGCTCTATTTCCTTCTTCATTGTATTAACCCATTCTTCATTATCTAATGCATCTTTCATAGTTTTAGGTTCAAATTCACAAATTCAACATGTACCTTGTCTTATTTTGTTTCTAGTTTGCAATCTAGCATGTCCATCTCCAATGATTTGTGTTTGAGGATGGTGTCTTCTGAGAAAATTAGCTAGAACTCAGTTTCTTATTTCTTGCTCATCCTGTTTAGTGTCATTTTCTTTCTCGATAGCTTCTTCATGTTCATCGGTTTGTGGTGCCTATTGTACTACATTATTTCCTTGCTGACTGGTTGACACAGCTTGCGGCGTCGATAGATACTCTGGATGTTCAATGTAAGTGAATCTACCATAGTCTTCTAGTTCCTTTGTACTTTCCTCTATGTACTTGTCATCAAACTCATCAACACAAACATTAGTACTTTCAACTATCTTATTTGTTTCTTTATTCAAACATTTATATGCTTTACTTGTAGTGGAATATCCCAAAAATATCCCTTCATCTCCTTTAGAATCAAATTTTCCATCTCTCTCATCTTTCAAAATAAAGCATTTACTTCCAAAAATTTTGAAATAATAGACAGAAGATTTATGTCCAAACCATAGTTCATAAGGTGTTCAGTTGGAGTCCTTCTTTAGTTGTACTCGGTTAAGAACATACACAACAGTACTGATAGCTTCCCTCCAATATGTCTGAGCAACATTCTTTTGTATCATCAATGTTCTTGCACAGTCAATTACAGACCTACTCCTCCTTTCAGCAATGCCATTTTGTTGAGGTGTCCTTGGTGTAGATACCTATCTTTTGATTCCATTCTCATTAAAAAAAATATTAAATTCATCAAAGATAAATTCACCTCCTCTATCAGATCTTAAGCATTTTATTTCTTTTCTAATTTCTTTCTCTACCTTAGCTTTATACCACTTAAACATTTTGAAAGCTTCAGATTTTTCTTTCAGAAACATAACACTCATTAGTCTAGTATAGTCATCAACAAAAAGAATAAAATATCTATCACCATAATAACTCTAAGTTCTCATAGGACCACATAGATCGATATTAACCAACTCAAGTATTTTGTTTGTTGAGTAGTCTTTTCTTTTGAAACTAGACTGGCATTTTACCTCTTTAACATTCATGGAACATGGCATGATTAGGTTTTGTCAAGTTAGGTAGTTCTCTAACTCTTTTCTTTCTACTAATTTTGATCATGTTGTCAAAGTTCACATGGCATAACCTTCTGTGCCACAACCAAGCATCTTCATCCTTTATTAACAAACAAGAAGACTGATCCATATCAAAATAAAATAGATTACCTCTGGATTGTGTACCAGTTCTGACATGTCTTCCTCCATCATCATAGATCTTCACCTTTTTGCTCTCAAAAGCTAGTTGGTGGCCTAAATTGTTTAGTTGAGCCACAATTAATAGATTATAGTTCAGTCCATCTACTCAATATGCATTTTCACATTGTAATCTATCATTGATCATCAGTGAGCCTTTACCTCTTACCATACAAGGTGCATCATTTCTAATTCTTATAGATCCTCCATTATATTCAACAAGATGATCAAAATTCTCTATATCAATGGTCATATGATGTGTATAGCCACTATCTATGATCCATGTATCATTTCTGCTTACTTTAGAGATCAGTGTTGTCTCTTCATGTTTCTCTTCTTCCTATGAATCATCTTTCATAGAAACAAATACAACTTCTATATCATCATGAGAATTAGATTTGATTTCAATATCTTTGGCTATGTAATATACCTTTTTTCCTTTTTCATCTCGGTTGTCTCTATTGTTGTGTCAGTAGCCTTTGTTGACTCTCCTCCCATAGCTTCCTTCAGATCAGTCTTTGGATCTATCATCATCTTTCTTCTAAGGACATCTAGCAGCAATGTGATAGAATTCTTTACAATTAAAGCATGCCAAAGGTAGTTTACCTCTATACCTTCCTTTTCCTTTGGGCAATCTTCTAGCCATAAGTGGTTCAAGCTCATCAAGTTCATCATCAGTATTGTCATCACTATCACAATTCTTACTATTCTGGCTAGACTTTCCAATCTTCAAAGAAGACATGAAAGTGGATTCAATAGAAGGAACAACATTGTTATCATAATTGTTTAATTCAAAGGTTGTAAGTTTACCAATCAAAGTGTCAAGAGTAAGGTTGGATGTAGCTCTTGTTTCATGAATTGCAGAAATCCTGATTGCATAAACTAGTAGCAAAGTTCTAAGAATCTTGCTTATCATTATTTCATCATCAATTATTCCATCAGATGCTCTAATAGCATGTACCACCTCTTTGAGTCTATTTGAATACTGGACAATGTTCTCACCTTCTTTCATTCTCATATCATCAAATCTGCTTCTTAGGCTTTCAGCTCGGGCTCTTTTGACATTCAGATCTCCACTATATATTTGTGTTAACTTATCCCACATTTCTTTGGTAGTCATGCATGTCTTAATATCTTCAAATTCAGCATTGGTACAGGTAGAAACAAGTTCCATCATAGTAACATTATGTTCATCCTTGTCCTTCAATTGATCAAGAGTCAAGGGACCGATGGGTGGTTGTATGTAGCCATTCTCCATTAGATCTAGTGCAGAATTCCCAATTCTAGATATGTGCAACTTCATTCTTCTTTGCTTAAGTCCTTAAAACTTTGTTCCAAGCAACTAGCGCTTTGATACCAATTGTTAGAATAATTGAGAGAGGGGCAAATTAGTTATCCAGTGTCCAAAAAAAAAATGTTTAATCCAAAACAACTTCTTTTATTTCTACTCCTCGGTAAACAATAAATAATTTCACTGTCTGTGCTTTTACAATTACCGGTCAAATACTATAATAGTTATCGATCAAATCTAACATGTAACATGTAAAGAATGATAAAAAACAAATATCACAATCAAAACATAACACAAGAGATTTAACATGGAAACCCTGTAAAGGGAAAAACCATGTGGGACTGACAGCCCAAAATTGTTCACTCTTCTGAAGTGATGTCAGTTAAGACCCAACCTTGTTAAAGGTTACAAACACACTGTTAGGTGTGACCTTGTTAGAGGATTTTAGACTATAAGTTATCATCCAACCAATTATTCACTATGGGGTTGATAGGATAACAATGTTCATTCTATGAATGATACATCATAAGACTTTCAGAGTCCACTTGGTGAAGAGATTTTGACTGTATACAATGGTTAAATATGTAATAGTAAATGAACTACCCTAAGACAACTTAAATTGTAGATTACAAATTAATATTTAGTCCATACAAATACTTTTGATCAATATTTCATTTCAGATTTAATACTGTATCAACTTACTGTTTGTTGGTAATTGCTCTTTGTAGATTGGTAATTATTATGTAGCTCAGTTCTTACTAACTAGTGTGATCAAAATGCATGAAAGCTTGTTTCACACAAAATTCTTGCAGCTTCTTCTTCTTTCGGTGTTCTTTACAATTGAAATTAATGTCTCTTATATAGATGAGTAAATCATTTTCTTCTCAACCATTAGATTTTTCTACTTAACCACATTCATAGATTTTGCCACTTCAAACTTTCTTGGCACTTGTGTCAATAACACATTTCAATCTGTTCCATTAGATCTTCCTTTAATTTTTTTAGCCATTGATCTGTGTAACAAACATTATTTGTTACCTCAATGTTATACACTTGCCAGCTCATCAATCTTATCAGCTAAACTAATCATTTGGTTCATTTTGTTCCACTTGGTTAACAAAGAAATGTGTCAGTGAACACTGCTTAGTTAATATTGCAGTTGGTAAACACTACACTCTGTCGGTGTATACTAGAAATGCTTCATTTACTGACAACACTGCTTTGTGTCTTTCAGCTTTATACTTCATCATAGATGAATGCAACATAATAAAGTCAATATCATCAAGTCATAGACTCATCAACAAGTTACTCAATGTGTTCCTTATCCTCATCTATCATGTACATCTTTCCTCATGTATATTTCTCTATTCTTCATCTCTTTCACCTTTCTTCAGATGTCTCGATATAATAACTTATAAGATAAGTGTTGTCAAACTAGTTGACATCAATGACAACATAATACTGATTTAATCATATTACATATCTAATCAAAAACTCCTCAGTGATCTTTAATCATAGATTCTTCAATCTAATTCCAAATCAGTTGTAGTTCAACACTTTTCACTAAAGAAAGCAACATGTTTACCTTCTTGATTTAACATAGCTCCAATATCACTACCACTTGCATCACATTCCACTTGAAATATGTTACTGAAATAAGGCAATACGAAAATAGGTAATGTTAGAAAGTAAAGATCCCCAAGATAACTGAGAGGGGGGGGGGTGACTCAGTTATCAGATAATTTATCCATTCAACGGCTTTAAACAATATAATCAATGTACTGATCAACCATAGAAAGATAATCATACACAATTTCACAATAACACAAGATATGTTAACTAGGGTACCTCTTGAAAAGAGTAAACCCCAGTGGAAATGATGCCCACAAAATGATGCACTAATATGAAAGTTCCTTGTTAGAGGATGGACCCTGTTAGGAGTCTTATGAAATATATTCAGTACATATAAATCCCTGTTAGGAGATTTTGAATCCCTATTAAAAGATTCTAACCCGGTTAAGAGTTTATGGAAGACAGAAGGACCCACTACCCAAACAGCTTCAAGGCAAGATCTCTAAACCCACTGTCCAAAAGATCTTAGAATTATTCAATAGAATAATATAAAATATATTGCCTCCTTCACACTATGCCAAAACTACACTCTCTGCTACACAAGATCACAACTTCAGATCTCTGTACTCACAAGTCTTCCTTCATCATTGCATTAGCTCTTTTATTCACTTCATGCATATATTCACATCTCACTCTTCATAGTACTCATTAAAATAAGTAAAACATTCCTTCTTATATACCAAACTCAAATAATTACAAATGAGTCAGTCCTTAATTACAAAATAATAAATTCTACACGCTACACATAGAATTCACAAAAACTATCAGCTTCCAGTTACTGTAACTTTCTCCAAACATTTCCTCAAAGTTTTCAATGTGAACCACATCATCATTAATGAGTCTCCAACATCCCTTTAATTGCGTAAAATTAGATTCCATCCCGGCTAAGAGATATCTTCCGATTTCTGAACATCACTACACAGAAACACTGTCTAAACATTGCTTTCACCAAAATGCTCATAACTTTTACAAATGAATGAATTTATTTTTGCGTTGTTAACCATAAGTTAATAAAAAACCAAAGAAAAAACCATCAACTATGCAAAAGCCAATCTACAATACAACATGTGCACAAAACAAAATTGTACCTGCTTTCCTGCTAATATCTAGAATATCACTGTGTTGACATCAATGACAATCCATGTCATGAATGCAACAACAACTACTACAAAATGACTGCCAAATGACTTTGCATTCATTCCTAACAATCTCCCCCATTAGCATTGATGGCAACATAGATGAAAAACATCCAATGTTCCAAAATTCCAATACTGCAACATCACTGCAAAATATCAAATCAAATCTTGCTTCATTTTCCTATTCATCTCTCTCATACAATCCACAATGTTTTTCATATATATCTCTCCCCCATTGACATCAATGAAAAAAATTTTATCACTAAGACAACAACAACATAATGTCAAAAGACACTTTTCAGAAAAATACAATAACAAGAGTCCTCATGACTCAGCTCATAAACTCCCCCATAGAGGAAGTTCCAACATCCAATCCAGAAGAAAGATAGGGCTCATATACCACTGGACGAATGCAATCATCTACATCAATTCTCAAAAATAGGTTGGGGCATAACCCCAAGCATACCTCTTAGATACACAAATGTATCCTTAGGTAAAGGCTTTGTAAATATATTTGCTATCTGCTCCTTTGTACTTATGTACTCCAATCTTACTTCTTTTTCTGGAACTTTCTCTCTTACAACATGATACTTGATCTCAATATGTTTAGTCTTAGAATGTAAAACATGATTTTTTGACATACTCATTATATTGGTGTTGTCACAATGTATAACAACATGCTCATCAAACTTTATTCCAATATCTTTCAACATCTACTTCATCCAAATAATCTGATTACAATTATTTGCTACAACAACATATTCTACTTCTACTATGCTTTGTGAAGTACAATTCTGCTTCTTACTTAGCCAAGAGACCAATTTACCTTAAGGAAAAAAGGCTCCACCACTGGTGCTTTTCTTGTCATCAACGCTACCTCCCTAATCTGCATTAGTATAGGCACATAAGGTAAAATCATCAAAATTCTCATACCATAATCTTTAATCCATTGTTCCTTTCAGATATCGCAGTATCCTCTTTACTGCTGCATAATGTGATTCTCTAGGTTCTGCTTGAAATCTTGCTACAATCCCCACTGAATGTGCTATATCAGGTCTTGTGTGTGTCAAGTACTGCAATCCTCTAATCATAGATCTGTACTTTTTCTACTCAATTGCTGGTGTCTCATCTTTGCTAGATAACTTATGTCCGGTTACCATAGGTTTTCCAATAGGTTTAGAATCTTCCATTCCAAATATTTTCAATAATTCATTTAAATACTTAGTCTAACTTACAAATATACCTTCCTTTCTTTGTGTTATCTGTAATCCCAAAAAATATTTCATTTCTCCAATCATGCTCATCTCAAATTCAGTCTTCATTTCATATGCAAATTTGTCACTAGCTTCATCTTCTCCTCCAAAGATAATATCATCAACAAATATGACTATAACCAACAAACCATTCTCAATTTATTTTGTGTATAAGTTACTATCTATTGTTCCTTTTATAAATCCCAATTTCAATAAATACTTATCCAATCTTGCATACCAGGTTCTAGGTGCTTGTTTTAATCCATATAAAGCTTTCTTTAACTTACATACCATATCTCCTTCTTGTGTCAAAGGAAAACCTTCAGGCTTCTCAATGTAGACTTCTTCTTCCAATTCACCATTCAAAAATGTTGACTTCACCTCCATCTGATACACTATGAATTTCTTGTAAGTTGCATATGCTAGAAACATTCTCACTGCTTTAAGTCTGGCCACAGGTGCAAAAGTTTCTTCATAGTCAATTCCTTCTTGTTGTGAATATCCTTTACATACCAATCTTGCTTTGTTTCTTATCACTTCTCCTTATTCATTCATCTTATTTCTGAATACCCACTTTGCTCCAATCACATTCTTGTCTTCAGGTCTAGGGACCAATTCCCATGTCTTGTTTTTTTTAATTTGCTCTAGTTCTTCTTTCATAGCATTGATCCAATGTTCATCTTCACAAGCTTCATTAGTAGTCTTAGGTTCAATTTGAGAAATCAAACATAAATGTACCTTATTTTGAGTCAAAACTCCTCTATCTAAACTTCCAATAACTTTCTCAATAGGGTGATGTCTTGAAGTATACCTATTAGGTGTCATAGTTACTGATCTTGTTCCAATTGTAGATTCTTCTCTACTTTCTTCTCTGTTTTCTTCTCTATTTTCTTCTCTGTTTTCTTCTCTGTCTTCTTCACTATGACTTTCATTCAGCAAATCACTGTTAGTTTCAAAAAATAATTCTGCATTTTCAATGTTAGGCTGAGGTTGTGCTTCTCCATCAGATTCATAATCAAGCATTCTTTCCTAAATTTTAAACTTCTCATCAACTTTTACATTTGCACTTTCAACAATAGTCTTAGTTCTTTTGTTATAACATCTATATGCTTTTCTTTTTAAAGAATATCCAAGAAATATTCCTTCATCACTTCTAGGATCAAACTTTTCTATATCATCATCTCTCTTAATATAACATTTACTTCCAAAAATTTTAAAATACTTAACTGAGGGTCTATGTCCAAACCATAATTCATAAGGTGTCTTGTTTGTATCTGCTTTGATCTGTACTCTGTTCATAGTGTATACTATTGTGTTCATTACTTCTCTCCAAAAAGCTTTAGGCAAATCATTTTCAAACAACATAGCTCTTGTTGCTTCAGTTATTGACCTATTTCTTCTTTCTGCAATACCATTTTGTTCTGGTGTTCTAGGGGCTAAAAGTTGTTTCTTAATGCCATTCATTTTACAAAAAGTGTTAAACTCTCTAGATGTAAATTCAACACCTCTATCAGATCTTAGACACTTAATCTTCATTCCAGATTCATTCTCAATTTTTCTTTTCATGATCTTAAACTTATCAAATGCTTCAAAATTTTCTTTCAAAAATGCAATCCACATCATTCTTGTAAAATCATCAACAAGAATCATAAAATACCTTTCACCATAGAATGCTCTAGTCCTAGTAGGACCACTCAAGTCTGTATGAACAATCTCTAACTTCTCTGCTGATGTGAACTTCTTATTGGGAAATGAACTCCTTTTCTGCTTTGCCATCATACATTCTTTGCAAGAAATGTTAGTAGGTTTCATAATTCTAGGTAAATCTCTTACCACAAGTGTAGTGCTCGCCTTGACAATACTATCAAAGTTTATATGACAAAAGCTTTTATGCCATAACCAATTGTCATCAATCCTAGTTATCAAACATGTCATCTCAGTAGGATTCAACTAAAATACATTACCTCTAGTTCTGGATCCTTTTCCAATCAGATTTCCATCTTTATCTTTTATCACACAAGTTTTCTCAGAAAACCAAACTTGATAACCCTTATCAGCCAATTGTCCAATGCTTAGTAGATTATGTCTTAGTCCATCAACAAAGTAAACATCATCAGTGTTAGTCTTTCCATCAAGAGTAATAGATCCTATACCCTTAATCAAACAAGGTGCATTGTTACCAACCCTAACAATTCCTCCATCATAATTATCTAACTTAACAAACTTTCTTTTATCTCCAGTCATATGATGTGAACAACCACTGTCTATAATCCAATCAGATTTCTTTTCAACTTGTGAAACTAATGCTTTTTCTTCCCTTTTATCAGATTCAGAACTTTCATCTTTAATTGCTACAAATCCTATTTCCTCAAAGTTATCATTATCACTGTCACTTAAATGTTTTTCAATTTCTGCTTCAAAATCTTCATCATTTGCATAATAACATTCTTTAGATCTCCTAGGTTTAAAGTTGCTTCTATACTTCTTAACTCTTTTAGGACATTTAGATGCAAAATGACCATATTCTTGACAAGTGCATCATTTAAAGATTTTCTTATCATCTGGTTCTCTTTTTACAAGTAATGCAATACCTTCTTCAATCTTCTTATCTTCCTCAGATCTACTACTGCTGGCATAATCTCCATTCACACTAGTACTTCTTGTAGGTCTAATGCTAAGAGCACTGAATGTTGTTTCCATTCTAGGTAGCTCTCTTGATAATCTCAAGTTCATCTCTGTTGTTTCTAATCTTCCAAGAAGAGTCTCTCTTGAAAAGTTTGATGTACAAGGTATCACTTGTTCAATCATTTGTGTTGTCTACTTGAATACTGGTGTCAAAGTTCTTAGAATTTTCCATATCACTTCATTCTCTGTCTTATCACCTCCACAAGACTTTATTCCTATCACAATCTCAGACATCCTACCAATATAGCTTCTAATAGATTCATCTTCCATCATTCTGATATCTTCAAATGTGCAAATCCAATTATGTAATCTAGCCTTCTTTGCATGTTCATCACCTTCAAAAGTAGAATGTAAAGCTTTCCAAATTGCATGAGATGTTTTCAAACATATTACCTAACTATATTCATTCTATGGTAGTGCTGATAAAAGTGCTTCTCTTGCAAGTATGTTACACATGAATAGATCTAGTTCATCCTTAGTTCCTGCCTCTAGATTGTCTTCCTGAATGATAGTCTTCTCATTCTTTGTAATCAACCAATAACTTGGTCCTAAACACAATAGATGTGTCTTCATCTTTTCTTTCTAGCTATCAAAATTTACTCAATCAAACTTAGGGCTTTCTTTTCTGAAATTCACCATGGATCTCCTTAAGTTGTTAAACTTTTCTTTCAAGGACCTGTTGCTCTGATACCAATTGTTAGAAAGTAAAGATCCCCAAGATAACTAAGAGGGGGGGGGGTGAATCAGTTATCAGATAATTTATGCATTCAATAGCTTTAAATAATATAATCAATGTACTGATCAACCATAGAAAGATAATCATACACAATTGCACAATAACACAAGATATGTTAACTAGGGAACCTCTTGAAAAGAGTAAACACTGATGGGAATGATGCCCACAAAATGATGCACTAATATGAAAGTTCCTTGTTAGAGGATGGACCCTATTAGGAGTCTTATGAAATACATTTAGTACATATAAATCCCTGTTAGGAGATTTTGAATCCCTGTTAAAAGATTCTAACCTGGTTAAGAGTTTATGGAAGACAGAAGGACCCACTACCCAAATAGCTTCAAGGCAAGATCTATGAACCCACTGTCCAAAATATCTTAGAATTATTCAATAGAATAATATGAAATATATTACCTCCTTCACAATGTGCCAAAACTGCACTCTCTACTACACAAGATCACAACTTCAAATCTTTGTACTCACAAGTCTTCCTTCATCACTGAATTAGCTCTTTTCTTCACTTCATGCATATATTTGCATCTCACTCTTCATAGTACTCATTACAATAAGTAAAACACTCCTTATATACCAAACTCAAATAATTACAAATGAGTCGGTCCTCAATTACAAAATAATAAATTCTACACACTACACACAGAATTCACAAAAACTGTCGGCTTCCAGTTACTGTAAATTTCTCCAAACATATCCTTGAAGTTTGCACTATGAACCACATCATCATTAATGATTCTCCAACATCCCTTTAACTACACAAAATTAGATTCCATCCCAGCTAAGAGATATCCTCCGATTTCTGAACATCGCTACACAGAAACATTGTCTAAACACTGCTTTCACCAAAATGCTCATAACTTTTACAAATGAATGAATTTATTTTTGTGCTATTAACCATAGGTTAATAACACACCAAATAACATACCATAAACTATGCAAAATCCAATCTACAATACAACATGTGTGCAAAACAAAACTGTACCTACTTTCCTGCTAATATCTAGAATATCACTGTGTTGACATCAATGACAATCCAAGTCATGAATGCAACAACTGCTACAGAATGACTACCAAAACACTTTGCATTCATTCCTAATAGGTAATTCAACAACCTTCTTCTTTTGAGTCTCAAAATGTTTATTAGCTCCATGTGTCCACTTGAATTCTCTTTTATCTCCTCTCATAGTCTCAGTCATAGCATTACAAATTGAACTAAAATTTATTATGAACTTTTGGTAAAAACTTGCCAAACCATGAAATGATCTTACCTCAGTAGCATTCATATGTGTAGGACAATTTAGGATAGATTCAATCTTTTCAAGATCCATCTTCAAACCATCAGCTGAAATTACAAATCCCAAATATACAATCTCCTCCTTCATGAATGAAAACTTTTTTGTATTTATCAGTAACTTTTCTTCTTTCAATCTCTACAAAACTTGTCTTACATGCAACAAATGTTCTTCTCAGATCTTACTGAATATCAAAATATCATCAAGATATACAATTACCCAAAATTACAAAAGAATTTCTTCAAAACTTGATTCATCAAACTCATAAAAGTACTCGGTGCATTAGTTAAACCAAAAATCATAACCAACCATTCATACAAACCTTCTTTTGTCTTGAAAGTAGTCTTGTATTCATCACCTTCTTTGATTTTTATTTGATGATACCTACTTTTCATATCAATTTTGCTAAAATACTTTGCTCTAGTCAAATTTTCCATTATATCATCCATTCTTGGTATAGGAAACCTATATTTCACTATTATCTCATTGATTGCTCTGGAATCAGTGCACATTAACCATTCCCCATTCTTATTAGGTTCCAATACAATAGGTACTACATAAGGACTCAAACTTTCTTTGATCAAACCTTTCTCCAGTAGCTCTTCAATTTGTTGGTTCAATTCCTTATTCTCGATAGGTATCAACCGATGAGGTGCCTTATTCGATGAACTAGCTCCAGGGATTAGATTGATACAATGATCAATGCTTCTTTTTAGTGGAAAACCATTAGGTATATTATCATAAATGATATCAGTATACTTGGTGAGTAACTTATCAATCTCCTTTGGGACATTATCCTCTATTTTCTTACTCAGTTTATTAGGAATCACATTAAAACATATATCATTCTTTTTCAAATCCTTAACAAACATTCTTCCTTCAATCAAACAAACTTTCACAGATGTGCAAACATTACTAACAGGTTCTTCCATCAAAGGTAACAAGATTTGTTTCATTCCATCAGCCACAATAGTATATTTATGCAATCTCATATCATATATAGCATATCTATCATATTGCCAAGGTCCACCCAACAAAATATGACAACAATCCATATGCATGATATCACACAATACCTTATCATAGTAGTTCCCAATTTTCAAATTCACATAACATTTTTCACTTACCAAGAGTGTATACTCATCTTTGATCCATGAAATCTTATAGGGCTTCGGATGTTCCAGCCTTTCTAACTCCAACTTTGTGACCATTTCCTCAAATGCGAGAGTCTCAAAGCTACTGCTATCAATGAAAACCTTCCAAAATTTGTTAGAAACTCTAAATCTATTCTTGAACAAGATTTTCCTTACCATATCTTCATTTTTACTTTCATTCCACAGTGCTCTCCTTGCCATCAAGTTATTTTCCTTGTCAAGTTCATTTGGTGACTCTTCTTGCATCAGTGCATTCTGACTGTTACCAGCCTTCTTAATTACTTGTGTACATTCAAATGATCTATGTCCATCTTCTCCACAATTATAACAAGTTCCTTAGAAACTTCCTCTTCTATAACCACCTTGGTAGTTACCACCTCTACCTCTAGATGAACTTTCACCTTTCCACACAGTCTTTCCTTTATCTAGGTTTGTCTTTTCAGGTTCAAATCTACAATTTTGACCATTGGATCTGTCTCTTCCTCTAGGGAACCTACCACCTCAACCTCTATGTCTTTGTTCATGTCTTTTGTTCAGTTTCTTCTTGGCTTTCAAAGAAAATTTATAATCCTCTTCAATGCTTTCCAACTTAACCAAACTGATCTCGTCTTGGATGGAAACTTTCAAACCATTCAGGTATCTACCAATTCTTTCCACATCATCTTCATCATGTCCATATCTGATATCTAATATATAAAATTCCTTAGTATATTCTTTTACCAAGCTATCTTTCTACCTTAGACTTTGCATTTGCCTAAATAGGTTAATCTGGTAATCACAAGGGAAGAACTTTCCTTTCAATTTATTTACCATCTTATTCCATACCTTGATTTTTTCTTTGCATTTCTTCTTCTGATCCAATTGTAGATGTTCCCACCATAAAGATGCATGACTTTTCAACTTTTTTCTTGCAATCTTCACCTTCTTATCTTCAGGAATGTTTTCATACCAAAAATATTTTTCCATCTCTATGATCTAGTCCACAAATTCATCAGAATCCAATTTTCCACCATACTCAGGAGGATTAAAAAGTGGTGTAGACTTCAAACTTGTCAAATCCTTCAAAAATATTTCTTCACCCTAATCCATCACAAGTGTTGGTTCTGCATCTCCTTGTTCTTCCTCAATTTCATCATCACTAACATCCTCAAGATGTCTGCCTCTTCTCTGGGCTATCTCAATAGCCTCTAACCTTGTAGAAATCTACCTCAACATAGTTACCAATTAGGGATCCACATCTCACCTCCCAAGAACCATCTTGACAACCCTCTATAGTTGTAGGTCAAATCACAGTCTTCTACCCCACAACAATCGACTAGGGTTTCAAGCGGAACCTACAAACCTAGATCCACAGACCTAGATCAAGATCTAACCTCACTCTGATACCGCCAAACACAAGGATAGGGCTAGTAGGGGCCAAGAAATGGCACACCCTAATGAACCAACCCACTCAACAACATGGAGAAACAACACAACAAAAAGTGAGATAGAGAATGCATGATCTTCAATATATTTAATCAATCTGATTCATACATGTCAGGCTATAAGGCCTTCCTAGTTATGGCCTAATATTATAAAGAATTACAGAAGTCCTCAATTATGTGAGGAGCTATCAGAAAAATCCAAGCTAATCTCTATTATCTCCTATCCAAAAATTGACTCCTAAAATCTAATAGAAAAACTAGATTTATACAAGAGGCTATCGAACTGAGTCAGCTTTCAGATCTACAATCAATGGAAGTAACAGTTAGAGCTAGGACCACATGCTCCCAAATGATTGAATCAACATTAAATCTACAACCCACAATCAATGCACTAGTTGGCCTCAACAAGAACTTAAAATAAACTTGTCAGTAAACAAAGGTTACCGAGCACCAGACAAGCATCACCGAGCGACAAGGAAATTCAGCGAGTGCCAAAGAGATAACTGACCAACACTGGTGAACATAGGAAATTGAGCAACACCAAACCAACTCGGTGAAAGTAGGAACTGAGAAATGTAGAAAAAATCAAATATGTTTTTGGTGACATAGGATTGCCAAGGACCCGAGATGCTCATGCATCATGTACAACTTAATACTATAATACTGTATCATCTTTAAATGGAAGCACTTCTATGTTAAGAGCATTTAGCCCTCTGAGTGAGTGGTCTTGGGTCATGTTAAGTGCCTTAATCAGGTCTTTGCATGTATCTGGCTTTTCCCCACTATTTTTCTTCTCTGTCCCATTTCCAACCTTATTTTTGGCAATTATCCATGAGAATCTGAAGGTCCTAATCTTCTAGGTCAATGATGACTTGAAGGGTCAATGATGACCTAGTCATTGACCTAGGTCAAAGACAAGCTAGTCACTGACCTAGGTCAGAGATGACCTCGTCTCTGACCTAGGGCAGAGAATACCTTGTCTTTGACTCCCAAATCCAAAATTTCAGCTTTCTGGGAGTTGTAGGATGTCGGGTTTCGGAAAGTTTCTTTTTCCACTTTCGTGTCAGCCATTTTAGGTTTCAGAATGGTAAATCCTTAAATTAAATTTAATTTGGGTCCATTTCTAGGGGTTAATATTAATTAGGAGTTAACTCTCCAATGTCGGCCTCTCTAGAAGTTTATGCGCTAGCTCACTATAAAAGGAAGCCTTCCTCTCTCATTTTCATATCCACAATCAAGTAATTACATCCACCTTTCAAAATCAAGTTTTGGGAGAACATCCACTAATCACTAAATCAAGCAAGCAAGAAGGAGAAGGAAAGAAAGAAAGCATTCATTCATCCTCAAGCCAAGAATTCAAGCATTCAAGTATTTGAGCATTCAAGCATCCATCAAGGAGATCCATTGTTAGGCATTGAAGAACTCAATCTCTTTGAAGCCCCCTTGAAGATTTCTCCATCCAAATTAATCCAAGCCTCTTCTCATACAAAGATCTATTTAAGATTGGTGTTGAAGATCTAGTGCCATTCATTGGAGACATCCTATATTCATTTCTACATCAAATTGGAGCATTCATACTTGTGGATTCAAGCATTCGAATCCTCCAAAAGGGTTTCAACATAAGCAAGGTGAATAGTTCCATTTGCTTTGTTTATGCATACTACTATTTCAATTCAATTCAATGTTAATTCCTAAATTAGGGTTTGACCAAGGCAAACCCTCCATCCAAACAACAAAAACCTCTTTTTCTTGTAGGTACAGGTACAAAATTGTGAATCGGAGCTTGAATCTGGATACCCTTTTCCGATGAACTTCCAAGATCTTCTAACAAATTCAACAATGACCTTCAAAATTATAAAGTAGTCTTTGACCTTTTAAAAGGGCCAAAGAATACCTACTGCCAAAAAGATAAAAAAATTTGGGTGTTCTTCGCCTCAACATTTCCAATCCGTAACAAGTCGTAGAATTGCTTGAAACTGCACACTGATATCAGAAATCAACATTTTCCATATCTGCCCAATTTTGGGTTTAGTATTTTCCTTTCAATTATTTCATATTTCAAGCATATACTTTTCATAATGAAATATAAGGTTTTCTCCTTTATTCGTATTCTCCATAGATTGATTCAATTGTTTATTAAACTTTTGGTTGATCAATTTTGATCTCTCCATTGAGAATTTGGATTTAGAAGTAGATCTTATATTTCCCTTTATTATATCATCCCTATCCATTTCAAAATTCAATTCCAATAAGGTGGAACCCTAATTTCACCTTATTCATTTTGGTGAACCTGACATGCTTACTCTCTTTCTTTTGTGGTGTTAGATATCTTGTTGGTATTAGATTTGTCTTTTATGTTAAATATTGCATGCTAATAAGATTTCTCAAATATAAACATATGCATGCTTTATGATTTCTTAGTTTAGTTCATTTGCATTACATTGGTTTATGAGCTTTACTACCTCTAGTCCTACTTATAACATTTTGGTTAGAACATGTCATAGACTCATGGGTGCCTTTGATCTTGAATCTTTCTCTCCTTTCCTTAGGATCCTAGATGATAATTTGATTCTTCACGATTCTAATTCTAATATGGAGAAAAACTCTTCTCACTCATCTTAGGATGAGGATGATTCTTTAAGAGTTCCTCCTGAACAAGTCCAAAAAATTTCAATTGAACTTGATAAAATGGGTAATTGGCTTATTCAAGAAAACCATAATCAAGATTTTATTCAATCTATAGAGGCTCTTATGAAACTTCTCAGTGATAGTGATCAAGGTGTTAATCTTCTTCATGGTATTACTCACCTTTTGCATTCAAATGTTAAACCTTTAGCTCAAGAAGCTCAATATTTAGGGTTGATTCCTCCTATCACTAGTGTAAAACCTTCATCTAATCCTTTACCTAGTGTTCCTGCCTATACTCCTTATTTGGTGACTGTGATAGTTCCCTTTGTCCCTATGAGTGTTCCTCTTGTGTCCCTTCCTACATCACAACCTTCTTATCATAATGTTCCTTTTACTTATTCTAATCTACATCCAACTGTAGTTCAAAGTTTTCCTCCAGTTGTGTCTTCCATTCCTACAACTCCTTACACTTTACCTAGTGTTTCTAATGTTGTTGTTCCTCATATTTCCTCTAATGATTTGAACAACAATCATTATTTTGGCTCAAACTGTATCATCCTTACAACAAAAACTTACTTCCTCAACCCAAAACAAGCTTAGCATTCCTACATTTGATGTGTTAAGCCCTTTTTCCCTAGACATTATTCATACTCCTATTCCTCAACAAGTTTATATGCCTCATCTTGTGAATTACAATGGAAAAGGAGACCCCGTTCATCATGTTAAAATATTCCAAATCATTTGTAGTGATTATTCACATGACCATAGGATTTTAGCCAAACTATTCACTAGAACTTTCCATGACAAGACCTTACAATGGTAGTGTCCCTTGCCTCCTTATTCTATTGATTCATTTCATAAACTTGCTAATGCCTTTATTCAAAAATTTCAAAACAATATTGGTCTGCAAGTGTCTTTGACTGATTTGATGCACTGTAAACAAAGTGCTAAGGAAAAATTGATTGAATTTATTGGTAGATTTAAGCATTTGTATGCTCAGATTTCCTATCCTATTTCTGATAAAGATATTCAACATATGTTTATTTCAAATTTGTAAAAGGATATTAGAGATAAGATTCTGCTTACTAAATTTACCTCTTTTCAACAACTTTCACAGTGCTTCATCATTATCAATTACAAGTGAGTCAATTTGAGAGCAACACTCCAATATCTCTGGTACCTTTTGATAAGAGTGATGCTTCTCCTAAGCCAAACAAATTGAAAAAATTCAACAACTATGTCAAGATAAACAAACAAGCGAATGCAGTTGCTGATCAAGTTGTTGTTGCATATCACAATGCCACTTCTGCATCCACTACTTTTTGATTGAATCATACATTTACTCCTCTTTCTGAATCTTTACATTCTATTATGAATATGTTGTTAACTACTAATATGATTACTTTACCTCCTATTCGACCTCTCTTACCTGCTACTGTTGCATCTAAATCCTTTGATCCTAAAGCTTTTTGTCAATATCATCATCAGAATGGTCATGATATTGAGAAGTGTTATTCTTTAAAACATAAGTTTCAAGACTTAATTGATTCTAATGCCTTATTTGTTCATAATCTTGATGGTAGTGGGAATAACTCTATCTCTCCTCCTAATCAGAACCTTCAAATCTATATGAATCATTTATCCACGCATGATACTAATACCATTGCTTAGCCATATTATATGGAAATTTTGTATGATTCAAAGATGGATGATCTCAACCACATTGTTAATCAAGTGGAGCAAGTGAGTCAATATGTATCTCCACCTCAACCTCCACCTCAACTTCAAGTTCCAACTCAATCTAAACCTAAAATGCAATTGAAAATTCAAGCTAAACCTCGACAACAACCTAAGAATAAAATACCTCAGGAAATTTTGATTACCTTTGATGATTCTAATACTATTGAAGCTCATGATGGTCCCCTTTTCATTTTTGCTAGGATTTATTAGAAACCCACTCCTAGTTGTCTTGTTGATCCTACATCCTTATTCAATGTTATTACTAAAGAAAATATTTTTATGAAAAACTTGCAACGTGATTCTTATGATACATTAGATGTGTGGATTCAAACTTTTAATGGTTTTCTTTATCCATCATTTGGTTCAATTAACTTGTTGATTAAAATTTGTGGTAAAATTGTGAACACTACCTTTGTTGTTGTTCCTACTTTCGATCAAATTCAAGTTAAGATTGGTTTTCCATGGTTAAATCCCATGCATGTTGTTGCTTTTCCAAGGTTAAATTTGGTTTAGAATGATTGAAGGTTTTAGGAATAGTACCATCATAGAGGTATGAATAAATGACACCACAGTGGGATGACTCATGGCCAATAAGAGTACAAACAACTTGGCTTTCTTAGGAGTCATAGATAGGATAATGTAGCTCTTTCACCAGGAATTCAAATCTAGACTCATGTTGTTCTAGCTGAAGAAGTGAAGCCAATGTAGCCACAGTGTCAGCTGCTTTATTGTTTACTCTAGGGATTTATTGAAATGTAACAAAGGTAAAGTATCATCGCAATGAATCAACCATTTTCTTGTAGAATACAAATTTTTCATCTTTTGTTTGGTATTCTTCATTAACTTGGTTGACTATCAATTGTGAGTCCCCATAAATGTGCATCTCTATGATTCTCCATTCTATAGCCATTTTTAGTCTATTTGTCAAGGCCTCATACTCAACAATGTTATTTGTGCATGGGAACAATAGTATGTAAGACTTAGGAATTGTGTACACATGAGGAGAAACACACAACAGTCCTGATCCTGAACCATTTTGCATGAAAGAGCCATCAAAGAACATCTTCCATGTTCTTGCAGTCATGTACATTATGTGCTCATCTGGAAATTCAACTTGGATTGGTGCTTTGTCTAGAATCAAAAAATCCACCAATTGGTCTACAATGGCTTGTCCTTTTATAGCCTTACGCTCAACATACTCTATGTCAAATTCTGATAAGATCATCATCCACTTAGCAAGTCTAGCTATGAGAGCAGCCTTACCAAGAAAATATTTGAGAGGATCAATTTTTGCAATGAGGTGTATTGTATGTGCAAGCATGTAATGTCACAACTTTTGGGAAGCAAACTGTTGGCATTCAGCAGAATTGCCACTAGTGACAACACTTATTTGCGTTCTCAGTGCAAACCGAGCAGATAGTGCAAACTGAGCAGATAGTGCAAACCGAGCAAACAGTGCAAACCGAGCAAACAGTGCAAACTGAGTAAACAGTGCAAACTGAGCAAACAGTGTAAACCGAGCAGACAGTGCAAACCGAGCAAACAGTGCAAACTGAGCAAGTTAGTACAAACCGAACAGGACAGTGTAAACCGAGTAACATCATGTCTACCGAGTCACCAGTATTTACCGAGTTCAAAACCTACCGAGTGATCAGTATGAACCATGCCTTCACTTCTACTGAGTGCATGACAATGCCGAGTAATGCAATGGACGCCAAGTATCAGAAAGTCACCGAGTTAGTTTGCAGGAACCGTGTAACCATACTTGGGCCGACTTAGTAGCACTTATGTTTATTTGTCAAGCCGACTTTGTAATTGTAATTGTAATTATTTTTTTAAGACTTTTATATAAACAATGTTGTAAAAATGTCAAGAAGTATGAAGAAGAATATATGTGAAAGAGAAAGAAAGGCAGAGATAAGCGAATTACAGAAGGCTTCAGCAGTATAAGGTACAACAAAGACAAATTCATCATAGAAGGTGATCAGTACATCAGCGAATCTCAATCAACAATCCAGTTGCAAAGCCAGAGATCTACTGTTTCATCCTAACAGGTGAATCAGTACTAAATCCTTTAACTAGGTAGACTTAACAGTCTTTTGTAAAATGTCTTTACCAAGTGCATACTTCATTGTATGTTTGTAAATCCTTTAACAGGGTGGATTTAGCAATCCTTATTGCTCCTAACAGGGTAGATCATCAGAAGTGATCAAATTGTAAGCCTTAACCGGCCAACTTTATTCTGCAGTATTAAAGCTTTGTGGGTTTCATCCCCACCCAAGTTTTACTTTCTTTTGGAAGGTTTCTGGGTAACCAAATCTATGTGTCATTATTGTGAATGCATTTAAGTTTCATGCTTTCTGTATGCAAAAGGTTAAAGTAAATCACATGTTAATACATCTGTAATTGAAAGAAAATTTGGAGTTACTGATTCAGCCCTCCCCTCTCAGTAACTCGGTTAATTCCTGAATATTTCCAACAATTGGTATCAGAGCGGCATTGGTTCTGAAGATAAAGCTTAACTAGCTTGAGCAAAGATCCAGGACAATAGAGGTATTCAAACTGAACAAGGTGATTGAAAATGAAAAGCTAGATCTGGAAATGGCCATAGCTAAACTCAAAGAAGCAAAAGAACATCTTTCCCAATCCCTAAGAAGAAGGAAGGAACTTGCAAATCAGATGAATGATCAGAATTACATTGAAGAAAAGATTGAAGATCTTTTTCCCTCAAATAACTCAGATGAAGCAAACAATGCTGTGAAAGAACTCCTAGAAAAGAATGGGTCTCTGCAGGAAGAAGTGAGAAAATTGAAAAGAGAACAAGAGCTACACTCTACAAGATTCTGTGAGATCTTGGAATAGAGAAACAAGTTGAAAGATGAATTAGATGGAAGAAACATTGAAGTCCAAAATAAAACCCTTCAGCTAGAAAACCTAATTGATCAGATCTCTCATACAAATGAAGAAATTCTGAATCTAATATCAGAAATAGAAAGCACAAGAGAAGAACTAAGATCTGAAAAGGAAATCAATCTAAGATTGGTGGATGACCTAAACGCTGAAAAACAAATCAATGAAGGAATGCTAAAAAGTCAAGAAGACTTGAATCAGCTGTATGAGCGAAATCTTCATAGGCAAAAAGGAAAAGCAGGACTTGGATACAAAGGAGAAGGCGAATCTTCTAAGCAAGGTACTCAAAGAAATCAAAAACCTACTTGTAATCATTGTGGTAAAATAGGACATACTTCAAATAAATGTTGGAACAATGAAAAAGCAGAATTCAATGGAAAATGTTACAGCTGCAATCAACCTGGTCACAAAGCAAATGAATGCAGGGAAAAACCTAGATTCAGAGGTAATTGTCACAAGTGCAACAAACAGGGTCACAAGGCATCCGAGTGCAAATCCAAGACATTTAATCCAGTAGAACAAATTATGAAAGCAATGTTTGGATGGGACTACAACACCTGGTGTAGATGTCATTACTGTGGAGAATATGGACACATTGGCATGAATTGCATAAAACATCATCTAAGGAAAAGAGATACTACCGTAAGATGCTTCAAATGCACTAAACTCGGTCACATAGCCAGAAACTGCATGAATGCTAGTGAAGTTGAAGATGGAAAGAAGAATGAAGCAACTAAGGTCAGGAAATAGGTGAGACAAAAATGGATTCCTAAAGCTACCGAGAAATCCAGTCCAAGTAATGGAATGGATGGCTCTACCGACTCAAACTAAATTTCCAAGGAAGCACTGGAACTGTATTCTCATAGACCAATCTCAAGCAGTTCCAGAACCGAAATTAAAAGAAAGATCTAAATCAGCATGCAAGATGCAGGGAGGTCGGTATCAGTCTTCACCAAGCAAGGTCAGTATCAGTCTTCACCAAGCAAGGTCGGTATCAGTCTTCACCGAGCAAGGTCGGTATCAGTCTTCACCGAGCAAGGTCGGTATCAGTCTTCACCGAGCAAGGTCGGAGCAATATGAATTCTCGAATTCACCGAGTTGCGAAGTCTTTACTGAGCAATTAATTCTTAGTGGGTGACAGTCTGTCAGAATTCATACCCTAATTTGTAATGAGCATTAATGACAGAGTTGTAAACAAAAAGCAAGTAATCAAACTCATTCTTCACCGCAAATCTTTAGCACTTTGAGAGCAGAAAATTTCAAGAGCAACCTAGCGATTCAATACTTTTGCGAAAAGAATTTTTTGTGAGCTACCATGGCATCATCTAGCACTTCAGCAAAGAAAGGATCTGACATGTTAGTCCAAGGGGAGTGGAAAGCACCAAATTTTAAGATCGTGCCCACAATTACAGCAGCCCTAGATCCGAATGGAGCTCAATCTCAGATTCCTCCTAAGGTACTGCTTATTAACGATATCCGCAATCATTTTAACTATTCAATTCATGAAATGGGGAACCTAGAACTAGATATTGTGTGTGAAGAACTATGTGTGGATGGTATTCTGAAACCCGAGCACAAACATCTGGAAGATAAAGGTTTAGTTCACATTGCACATCTACCTCGAAACTTTTGAGATAAATGGGTTAGATATATTCTCAGCCGTGTACATGATGGCAAGATTTGGCTTGAGCAACCTATAGAAATCACAAAGAAGATGATTCAACAAATCACCGGTCTTCCCATGTTGAACAAAGCTAAAACTACCAAAACCCTAGGTCGGACGGAACTAGAGAAGAAAACCCTAGCCGAGTGGGACGGTAGAGGCATGAAAGTTAGCAGCATTACCAACGCTGAACTGAAGTTTGGTACACACATTATTGCCCATAAGATTTATAGTTCTAGTCGATAGAACAGTGTCTCCTGTGAAGCTATTGACCTAGCATACAAAGTGGTCAAGAATAACTTGACATTTGACCTAGCAGACTTATTGTTAAAGCAGTTTAACAAAAACATGGAAAGCATTAAAACTTCCAAAAACAATCCATGTAAGTTTGGATCCTTATTAGTCTGTTTATTCTTCTATGTTCAGAAATTCTTCCCTTCTAAAGGAAAAGTTGTATGGAGAAAAGATGTGCCAGTCCTCTATGAAATAAATGACTACATCTCAGAAATGGGTGAAAATTTTGAAAGCATCATGGATAATTATTTTGAGTCTTTCAAAGAGAAAATGAATGACAGATTCCGGATTCCACATAAATTGGTGGAAGATTACAAAGATGACATTTGTTTTATGGTGGATTGTGATAATGTATATATTCAAGCAGTTAAACCAAGGACTGTATATGTAAAACCTCTTCCTTATGAGGTAAATATTGATGAAACCAAGAATATCATTGAAGCTCTTCTTAATCAACCTGTCAATCCCAAAGCTCCATATTTTGGAACATATGATGAAGCTAAGGTGAGAATTGAACTAAGCATAAAGCTTCCACAAGCGGTAAACAAAGGAAAGAAGAGGATAGCCAAAATGCAAATGATAACCGAGGACAAAGAAGAAAAATATGAAGAAGAAGAGGAAAAGGATGAGAAAATAGAGGAACCAGAACCTGCAAAGAAGAAAGGAAAGGTATTTATCACTAAAGCACCTAAGCCTCCTACTGCTGTATTTACAAGGAGAAATACAAGAGGCAAGGCAGACAAGGCAGACAAGGTAGATAAAGACATAGTATTCAAAAGGCCTCCTCTAAACCTTCAAGAAAAACTCAAACTCTTTAGAGACAGATCAGGATCTGGAGTAAGTAACATAAAATCCTTAAAATATGAAACCAGATCGGAAACAGAACAGAAGGAAATAGAAGATGCTGTTATTGAGAAGATGGGATAGTGGAAATACTCTCCTGAAGAAATTGCCCCACAGGTTCCAGCAGTTCTATTGAATCCAATAAAAATGAGATGGAGAAATGCAAAGCAAACGGTGATAGACATATTTGATCAAAACCTGAGACAGTTGATGCCGAGCTTGAATAATGATGAAGTAAAGAAGGCATTAAAAGAAAATGAAAATAAGATGACATTGAAGTTCAATACTTGTTTGATTTTGATCAACAATATTGAATCGGTTGTGAAGGCTGCAAATGCTACATGGAAGAACATATACCACCTTCACCAACCGAGTATTGAAACAGTAATAATAAAAGATATTGAAGATGACAGTGATGAACAAGAAGAAGACACTGAGGTAGATGATACTATGAGGATAGCAGCAGAAGTCATTGCATCCCTTCCTACCTCTCCAGTGAAAGTTTCTACATCTAGCCCGGAGACACCTTCAAGCATGGTTGTGACAACTTCCACATTTGTCCAATCATCCATAGCAACAACAGAAGCAGCTACCATTTCTTCTACCAAGCTGTAGTCTCCTGCACCATCAAGTTTTCCAGTAGTAAGTTTTCCAATTTTTGAATCTTCAAGTGTAAATATTTTAAGCTCTCCAGTAGAAAGTATACCAGTATCTATAGCCAGCCCTACTTTATCTATTGTCACTACTACCAAAGCATTAAGTACAGATAAGCCTAAGGCTCTACTGAGTATAAAATTTTTGGGTAAGAATGTAGTAGAGGATATAGACCTAGATGAAGAGATAGAGATTCCTACATTAGATTTTGCAAATCTATCAGCGGACCAAATGCAAAATATAGGTGAGATCCTCCAAAGGAAAGCAAAACAAAAGAAACTTAAAGAGGAGAGAGACAAGGAGTATCAAATCATCAAGGATGCTAAGGACATCTTGTCTGATGCATTAGGCATTAAAGTAGACTCCTCCCAGCATGTTTTGTTACAATTAGCAGAAGCAGTTGAGAAATACAATGAGGATTCATCCGGGACAGAAAAGTTAGTTGAAAGAGCTGAGAAGAGATTCAACAATAAAGTGCTTGAGCACATTGCTCAGCACATAGCTATTAACCAAGTAGAATTGTCTTCAGTTTTGTCTAACATTGAATCTATCTATTCGAATGCTACCTCTCTTTTGGCCAGACTGTGCAATATTGCCGATTTCACAAAGGATGTTAAGGATAAAATGAATAAAATGGATGAGGATATGAAGATTAGCATACAGAAGCTGCAACTTGAACCAAGTTCAAGCTCTTCTCATCACATTAAAATCTCACACCTATATAATATGCAGTCTGATCTACTGAAAGAAGACACAAGGATCTGGTCCACACTGCTAGACATCCAACACATGATCCTTCCCATCATGAATACAATGTATAAGCACATTGAACATTCCAAAACATTGATTCATGACAATCAATTCTCTATAGCAGATCACATGATTGAACTCTCTGCAGAAGTACAAATTGCTATACAAACATGTAAGATCCTGCAAGAAAGTTGGGACAGAACCTTGGCACTGATAATGAAGGTACATTCTAATTTTCTATCAAATTTTGGATTCTCTCTGTAAATAACTTGTATATGCACCTTTGGCATTATCATCAAAAAGGGGGAGATATGTATAGAAGGAGAGACATGTATAGAAGAAGATTTGTATAAGAAACAGTTAGCACATTGAAAGGGGGAGACAATGTATAAAGCCCTATAACAAAGACAAATTTTGAAAAATCAAAATAAAACTCAGCATGATTCGTGTATATAAGTTTTGGCCAATAAGTGTTTTTGTCACTAATGCCAAAGGGGGAGATTGTTGGCATTAAGCAGAATTGCCACTAGTGACAACACTTATTTGCATTCTCAGTGCAAACCGAGCAGACAGTGCAAATCAAGCAGACAGTGCAAACTGAGCAAACAGTGTAAACCGAGTAAACAGTGCAAACCGAGCAAACAGTGCAAACCGAGCAGACAGTGTAAACCGAGCAGACAGTGTAAATCGAGCAAGTTAGTACAAACCAAATAGGACAGTGTAAACCGAGTAACATCATGTCTACCAAGTCACCAGTATTTACCGAGTTCAAAACCTACCGAGTGATCAGTATGAACCGTGCCTTCACTTCTATCGAGTGCATGACGATGCCGAGTAATGCAGTGGATGCCGAGTATCAGAAAGTCACCAAGTCAGTTTGCAGGAACCGTGTAACCATACTTGGGCCGACTTAGTAGCACTTATGTTTATTTGTCAAGCCGACTTTGTAATTGTAATTGTAATTAATTGTTTAAGACTTGTATATAAACAATGTTGTAAAAATGTCAAGAAGTATGAAGAAGAATATATGTGAAAGAGAAAGAAAGGCAGAGATAAGTGAATTACAGAAGGCTTCAGCAGTATAAGGTACAGCAAAGACAAATTCATCACAGAAGGTGATCAGTACATCAGTGAATCTCAATCAGCAATCCAGTTGCAAAGCCAGAGATCTACTGTTTCATCCTAATAGGTGAATCAGTACTAAATCCTTTAACCGGGTAGACTTAACAGTCTTTTGTAAAATCTCTTTAAGGAGTGCATACTTCATTGTATGTTTGTAAATCCTTTAACAGGGTGGATTTAGCAATCCTTATTGCTCCTAATAGGGCAGATCATCAGAAGTGATCAAATTGTAAGCCTTAACCAGCCAACTTTATTCTGCAGTATTAAAGCTTTGTGGGTTTCATCCCCACCCCAGTTTTACTTTCTTTTGGAAGGTTTCTGGGTAACCAAATCTGTGTCATTATTGTGAATGCATTTAAGTTTCATGCTTTCTGTATGCAAAAGGTTAAATTAAATCACATGTTAATACATTTGTAATTGAAAGAAAATTTGGAGTTACTGATTCACCCCTCCCCTCTCAGTAACTCGGTCAATTCCTGAATATTTCCAACAGCAAACAACACTGCTAGGCAAGATATTTCAATACTACTCTAGTTGACCTCATATGACACAAGAGTACAATTGATGTAATATATAGCTCTTTCTTTTCTAGTATCATCAAGTTGGGCCAATAATGCCCCGAGGGAAGATTCTGTTGCTGACACATATAATATGAGTGGTTTTCCTAGGATAGGAAGCATTAAGATTGGAGGATTGGCCAAGTATTCCTTGATTTGGTCCATCCTTTGCTGACAATCTTCATTCTAGACACATTTAACCCCTTTGTGTAAAGTCTTATTAAAGGGTTGAGCTCTATCAGCCAGTTGTGAAATACACCTCCTTATAGATTAAAGGCATCCTTGAAGACTCCTCATTTGATTGATGTTTTTGGGAGGTGACATATCCATTATTTCTTGAACTTTTTCTGGGTCCACCTCTATTGCTTTAGCTGAAATGATAAATCCTAGGATTTTTCTAGAGGTGACTCCAAATGCACACTTTGTAGGATTTAATCTCAATTGAAATTGTTCCATACAATCTAGAATTACTTTCAAATCACCTAGGTGTGTATCCCTTTTTTTTAGATTTTTCCAAGGTGTCATCCACATAATCTTCCATATTCTTATGCATCATGTCATGGAAGATAGTAGTCATAGCTCTTTGATAAGTAGCTCCTGCATTTGTTAATCCAAATGGCATGACATTCCAGTAATAGGTTCCCCATGCATAATTGAAAGCAATCTTTTCCTGGTCTTCAGGAGCTATTTTGATTTGATTATACCTAGAAAAATCATCCATCGAAGAATAGATCTCATAGCCCATAGTCATGTCCACTATCATGTCTATGTTTGGGAGTGGAAAATCATCCTTTGGGCATGGTTTATTAAGATCTCTAAAATTTGTGCAGACATGAATGGACTTGTCATGTTTTGAAATTGGTACAATATTGGATATCCATTCAGCATAATCAATGACTCTTATAAATCCTACACTGAGGAGTTTTTCTAGTTCAACTTTGACAAGAAGAGCTATGTGAGGATGCATTTTCCATAATTTTTGTTTTACTAGTTTGATACCTGGAGCTATGGACAAGTGATGCATAATGAGACTAGTGTCTAATCCTGGCATGTCTAAATAAGTCCAAAAAAAATTGATCTTCTTGGTCTATAGGAACTTGGTATATGCTTTTTTTTCCTATGTTGATAGAGATTAAGCTAAATGCACAATTTTTGGAGCCTCTGGTGTATTCAAATTAACTAGTTGTGTAGGCATAACAAGCACTAAAGATCTATCCTGAAAGTAACTTGGGAGATGATCAAGTACCTCATCCTTAGGTGCCTCAGAGAGGTTTTCACCCTTCGATACATCCTTTATTTTTACCTTTTTAGGTTCTAACACTACCACACAATGGTTTTCGCCATCAGAGCTCTTATTCTTTTTTTCTCTTCTTTTCATTTTATGACTAAGGTACTTGATATTTGGTTATGTCATGCTTGTGGTTAGTTTTCCGGTGGAAGAGACTATAGGTTCAAGGGAATTTAAGAAACATGCTATCTCATAGTCATTTCAAAAAGTTAGGAGTTGAGGCTCTTGATAGCACTGAGACCAATCAATTAAGTGAGGATTGGTAATGGGTAGGTCAATGACTGGTTCAATATTGTGTATGTGAATGGTATCATCTCTGGTGATTGCAGAGTTAGGATCCATCTAGTATCCCTCTAAGGTACCCAAATAAGGACTTATCCTACCAAGAAAAGCATCATCCACTAAAGCGACTCATGGATTCCAATCCTCTAATCCTAAACTAGACTCGTTAGCTACCTTGGGTTGGGAACCATATGTATGGACAACATCAATGTCCATGTCAACTATAGAACAATCAGAAAGAGTCTCCCACTCATACTCATGTGAGTCCGTATATGAATCCTAGCTGGGATGTTTACACCAAGCATGTTTTTTAGGCCTTGAGGTAGATGCTTTGATGTCACCAAGGGTAACACCTTCTTGAATTCCATTTGTGTATTGATGTTCTTGAATAGGATCCTCAACATGGTCTTCAATAGTGGATTGTTCTTGTTTTAGGTCTGAAACTACTACATTGGTAACTAGAGCATCTAAATCTCCACAAAGGAGATTGGTGGAAGGGACCCAATCTTCACACCTATCTTGTTAATTTTTCAAATTAGGTATGTAGCTAGATTCATCATCACTATCCATCGTAGCAAGGATAGGAGTAGTTTTCTTATTCTGACTTTCAAAACCTAGGCTAACTGTTGTCTTAGATTTGCAGCCAAAGAGAGCATGATTCAGTGGTTCAGCCTTAGCATCTAATATGTGACTGAGAGGACCATGACCTAGGTAGCCCATATTTTTGACCAAAGTGTATCCTCTCCCATAAGCTTTAGGAGATGGGGATAAATTTTCATTATGCTTGTATTTTTTCTCCTTGTAAATTCAATCTCTAATAGCTACCTCTTCTTTTTCATCCTAGGTGGGCACCGAGGAGTCTACAAATGTACCAAATAGAGTCATTACTGAAGATGAGGGATGCATCTCTTGTGAAGGTTTATGATAGGACCTAGGTTAGACTGGCAGTTTTGTGAAGGAGTCAATTTGATAACCTCCCATACCAAGGTCTATGGCTTTAAACTTATTCTCGCATTGTGCTAAAGTGGCGTCAAAATCCTCTACTCCTCTATTGAGAGGAACATGAGTCCCTGCTGAAATTGCATTGATAGATAATGTGCTTTCCCTGGGTATACAAACTTCTAATCCATTATAGGGGAACTTAACACATTGATGGTAGGTGGACGACACTTCTTTCATGTCATAGATCCATAATTTACCAAGTAGGATATTATAGGCTAAAGGACCAACATCAACAATTTGGAACAAAATATCCTTTTCAATGGGGCCAATCCTAACAGGAAGGATGACCAAGCCTTTGGAGCTTCTCTTTGCTTCATCATAGGCTTTAATGGTGATTTTCTTATGAGTTTCAATAACTTTCTTAGAGTAACCCAGTATTTTCAACAAACTCAAGGAACAAATAGTGAGCCCAACACCTCCATCAATCAACACATGCCTGACATGGGTCTTGTGGATCATGACTTCGATATGAAGGGAAAGATTATGCGGATGGCTCAAGGCTTTGTCATCTTCTTTTAAGAATGTGAGGTAATGAGGGCTGGCAAGGTGGTTAACCATATTTTGGAATTGGTCAACATCTATGTTGTTAGGAACATTGGCTATATGAAAAGTATCCTGAAGGACACACTTATGTCTTGGAGACAATTCTAGGAGTTCAAAAATTGAGATTTGAGCTAGTGTTCTTTGTAACTAGTCAACAAGATTGTAGCTCATTTTAGGATTGATTGCTGACTTGGTGATGACATTCTTGGATGTCACTTGCTTGGGTTTTCTAGACTGGTTGGAATTAGGACCTCTAATAACCATAGGACCTTGACTTTGGCTTCTGGTTACAACGTTAAGAGCTTGGGTTGATCTTTGAGAGTGAGGACCCCTAAGCACCACCATGGGTTCTTCATCAAATATAGGAGAAGAGCCCACATCATGACTATAATAATATTTGTTTTGCATCATGTTGACATTTTCCTCAACAATCTCAAGCATATTAACCATATTTTTTGTACTTGTGCAAGTATAGTTGATTTGAGCCTTGCCATTCTTGGGTTTAGAGGTTTCCACCTTTTCATATTTGGGAAAAGGCTCCTTGAATTCCTCATGGTCTACATTGTTATTCAATGCATCAATCGAAAGTTTACCACTTTCAATAAGATCCTGGATAAGGTGTTTAAGTTTCCAGCAATGTTTGATGTCGTGTCCAATGCCATTGTGGAATTTGTAGAAATATTTTTCATTCCACCAATGTGGCTTAACATCAAGTATGTGGAATTTTTTTGTATCTTGGGATTGCACAAGATTATTAGCAATAAGGGTCTTGAAAACATCCTCATAGGAGTCACCCAGTTTAGAAAACTATCACAACTTTTTCTTGGGCTTTTCTTGATACTTTGGTTTATTCTCTTGTTGGTTGGATGATATGTTGAGCTTCATAGCTTGGACTACACTAGACAAATGGAGGACTCCTTGATCCTTGGGTTGGGAAGAGTCCACAAGTCCTTCGTTGACTACTTTCTTATTCTTATTCTAGTGTGAGTGCTTGCCTTTGTCCTTATTAGCATTTTTAGGATTTTGACCATTGTTGTTATTGTTATGTTTGGTCAAAATGCCTTGTTCCTTTTAGATATCATCAATTTGAGATGCGGTCTCAACCATAGTATTGAAGGAATCAAAGACCATTTTTCAAACCTCATAACGCATTTTAGGCACCAAATTACTAACAATTATGTCAATCCTTTCATGCTTAGGAATAGTCCTAGAATAGCATGAGCAAAATCATCTCTACATTTGCAAGAAGGTAAAAATGGGTTCCCCTTGGTTTTGTTTCAAAGTGACTGATCTTGACAAGTTGTATGCAAAATGTTGAATGAATCTATGGACAAGTTCTTTGAAAGTTTTGATGGGAGGGGTTATGTTGGTAAACCACTCCATGGTTTGGCCCTTGAGGCTCCTTGGAAATAATCTCATAAGGTAAGAGTCATCTTGGTAGAACTCAAAAATCATGATGTAAAACTGACGCACATGATCATGTGGGTCACCATTGCCATCATACTTGTCATATTGGGGAATTTCAACTTTCCTAGGAAAATCTATCATAGTCACACTTTTGTCAAAAGGATTGGGACAAATAGAATCAAGTGAAAAGTAACTTTTAGGTGCCAACACCTTTTCCATCATTCATTTGAGTTTCTTGATTTCCTCTTCTTGAGAGGGTCCTTGTTTCTTGATCCTCCTATCCACATCAAATTTGTAAGGGACTCTAGGACCCTTATTAATCAAACTCTCTAGGAACCTATCTTTGTTTTGATCAAGGTACTTCTCTGCATATTGTTGGAGTAGTGGTTCTTGTTACATTCTCATAAAATTTTGATCATCAAAACTTGCACTACTTCCTCCATGTTGAGAGCCATGATGAGCTCATTGGGAGGGTTGTCTTGAGTTCCTAGGAGGTGTTCATCTCCTATGTTGTGAAATCCTCCTTCCACTAGGACTAGGAGATCTTGAAGGGGTCTTTGACCACCTTCTACTTCTTGGGGTTCTTGGGGGAGTAGTAGAAGGTGGAGAGTTGTTTCCACTATTGATACCCCTATTGTTGAATTGGTTGTTGAGTTGTTGGGCTAATATCCTATCTTGTTCCTCTTGGAATTCTTTTCTTCTCAACTCTAGAAAGGCTTGTTTCTCTTCCTCTAGGTGTCTAAACCTTTCTTCTTTAGTGGCTTGTTCATCCAAAAAGGCTTTCTTTTCACACTCAATTCTTTTAAGCCTTTCATTAGCATGCCTTGAGGTTGTTTTGAGTGGAGAGTTGGACCATGAGTGTCTAAAAAAGTCATTAGTGAATGTGACATTCACATGAGCCTCACTAGATTCATTGTTTTGGTCTTCATGTTGTGACCATGCATCTTGGTGAGCCTTCCCATAATGTCTTTCAGCTCTTTGATGGGCATCTAAATATCTTGAGTTAATAGGGGGTGATTCAGGTTGATTGTCATCACCAAACAACATGTTATCCCTATGTCTTTAGAAAATATCATCAAGAGTTTGATCCATTGCTTCTCTTTGTTTCCTAGTCAAAGTGTAGCTCATGTCCATATTTGATTGAGAGGATGGTAAAGTGGTACTCAGCTCACTAGGATTTCTCTTTGGGTCAAACCAAGCCTCAAACTCACTCCTAGGTGATTGATCAAAGATGGGTTTCTTCCCCTTTCACTTTTGATGAGTTTGGACTAAGGGTAATTATTCAAAGACAACTTGAGGTCATTTTCTTTGACTAACTTGATACCTTGTCATAATCGACATGAAAGAAAAAGACCCTTGGTGATAAGATGACCCTATGAAACATCAATACCAAACTAGGATAGTGAAAGTGTTCAATTGTCCAAAAGGATATGGTAAGATAGAAAGCTGCAAAAGGTGCAAACCAACACTGCCACAGAGGTGTATAGTAAAAGGATGAGTATCCTAACACATATGGACTAGGAGGATAGATTTTCCAAATATATAATTGAAATTGAATTTTGATGGAAGTGAATTGGATAAAAGAGTGCTAAAACTCTCCAAAGTGTGTTACCAAAGAATCTAAAGGTGTACTTTTCAATAAGGATAATTCCTAACTTATCGATGTCAAGCAAGACTACTTTGTAAAATCAAAGAACACTAATTCAAGGATTCTAAAATCAGGAACCCAAGGTACAAATAGGTTACTAGCAATAGAGTAGGTCACCTACTAGAATCTGGTGGACTAAGGAAAGACTGAAAATTGCATAAACCAGACAGGGAGTAAAAAGACTTTGTGTGATAGTTTCCAACCTAAAAATGCAATAATTTTTGAGCGAGTGATATTTTGCAGTAAGTCAGGCGATAGTTCCTAGGCAACCTGTGTGATACTTTCCAGGCAAGTAGTGTGAAAGCATTCCAGTGAGGAACTATCACATGATAATTCTCAGTATAGTGTGCGATACAGTTTTAGGATCATATGACTCTTGACCAGTGAGTGCTAAAACTAACAATTTTAAGGGAATTTTGTTCAAAATTTCAGTTTGAAGGTTGGATTTTCGGTTTCAAGCACAGTGACAGCAGTAAATAGATAGGTTTGCAAATATTAGGAGATCAAACATGTCATAAAATAGTTTCACAAGGGCAAAAGAAACCTTGCTAAGACAAGAAATTGTGATATCAAAGCAATAAAATCCTATGAATGCTACTGTGATGTTTGATATTTGAGAACATTTACATGGGTAGATCATAGTGAAAATACTTCAAGCACTTACTAGCCTAAAAATACAATGGCTCAATACTTAACAACTTGGCCCACACTTGATGCTCCATTGCCTCACACAAAGTGGTTGCCCACAATAGATATTGGCTTTGTCGTGGAAGTACCAATGACACAACCAAAGGAACATAGATGGTGAGTAATCTTGGGGTGATCTGGGTTAGTCCACTAGGATCAATCCTTGCACCAAGAAGCTAAGCAGAAAAATAGGGTGGCTTCTATCTATGGTTCTTCATAAGGGCTTCCATTTGTAATACCCCTCTTTCTCCCCAAAGGGACTCCTTACCTTGCGGTAAGTAACGGACCTCATGGCCACAAGAGTACCTTAAGCATTCTTGCTCAACACTTTCCTCATGCTCACAATCCCACAAGTACTCACATCAAGAAAAGAGAAGTACTATGTCTACCAAGGTTTTTCATCCTTGATAGCCTTGATTTTATAGTGGGTTGGAATAGCCAGCAAAAAGCTTGTCCCCACTTGGGTCATTCCTCTTGATTGCTCAAGAGCAGGCCCGCTAAAGGATTCTAAAAGCTAAACAAAGAGGGGATCAACTTTTGAGTGTCAGGATTTTTGTTTCACCTCAAGGGTGAAGAGCATAATCTCCTAGCTCAAAAATATCTCCCAAACACATGAAGAAAAGGTTCAATTACCCTCTTTCTTTCAAAATCTAAAGATGGGTCAAGATTTTCTAGTTCACCACAAGGGTGAAGAGCATACTTCTCCTACCACCCAAAGATTCCTACAACAAGATATTAAGTGCCTATGAAATGAAACAACTAGTATATGTCTCACTCAAAAGAAAGCAATTAAACAAGCACTTGATTGGGTTTTATGCTTTGTGCAGCACTACAAAAGCTGTTAGTAGCCCTTGTGCATTTGAAGCTTTGATATGTATTATTTTAGGAAAATAATCAACCAATAGGAGAACCTACAAGGACCACTTGTTAGCCCTACAAGGGTTAGCACATCAAAAATCAAATGAAATCTGCAAATAGACCCCTGTTCTATAACAACAAATCAGAAATCTAAATCAAAACCAAGTATATCTTGCAAAGAAATGACAAGAATTTCTCACTATTAGGCCTGGATGATATTTCTATTAGATAAATAGTCATGTGATATTTCATTCTGTATTGGTGTGATAATATATCTCTAGGTGATAATTCATGATACCTGTGTGTCATAGAAAATAGAACAAGAGTGTGATAAAATCTATCAAAGCGTGCAATATTATAACTGGTAAAATATCACACTGGTATGTAAGAAACTATTGTACGACACTAGAAAACTATCACATGATAATCCTATAAAAAAAAACTAGAGAGCAAATTTTGATGAAATAGAAAGCAAATATTGATGAAAAAAATGACAGAAATGCATAAAATGAAGGACAAAACAAGAATGTTTTTCCCCATGGTGGGCACCAAAAATTTACACACTAAATAGTGTACTTCTCTAAGTCATTACTTCCAAGGGAATCCATGAATGTGAAACCTTGAGAAAGTGACCTAGAGCTCCCTAGGCATGAAGTCACAAGGATGTTGTTGGTGCTCTCAACTAGAGCTAGTGAAGCATGAAACCTTGCTAGTAAACCACACAATGGGAGATTCAAAGAGACAAGGGAAAGAATGCCAATATCCTTGAGAATCAACAAGGAGAATGTAACGCAATGCAACTATGCTAAGAATGAAGATGCAAGCTAAGATATGGAAATGAAATTATTACAAATCCTTGCTAATAAGGCTATGTGAGCTAATCTAAAGCACAAAATAAACTAAGCTATATTCCATGAGAGCTATGATGCAAGAAATGAAACTAGAATGTATGAAATGGTCTTAAAAAGATCCAAAGTCTCCAAGAAATCTTGCAGCATAAGATTAGCATAAAAAGTTGGGATCTAAGAATGAGAAAAGAGCTCTCCTTTTAAAGGAATTGAAAAGGAATGGACCATGGAGATTAAGAGGAAAAATATTTAATCAAGGGTGGAGCATCAAAGAGGAGCAATAAATGTGCACAAATATCCTCCAATGAGAAAATAAGAGTTGACTTTTGTGTTCATATGAGATAAAAAGTGCTTTTCTTCTTTTTATAAAATAAGAATAATGCTTTATTTGTGCAACTTAGGATAACAGGAAAAGTGGCGGGTTTTTATTTATTAAAAGGGGAGGAAATTCCTTTTAAATAAATAAAGACTTTAGGATAAAATGGTTAGCCCATGGAAAATAATAAAAAATGATAAAATAGGATTTGATCAAGGAAATTGATATAATTGAAAAATGCTGATTTTTTAAAATATTGATTTAGGGATTTGATAAATTTCTCAATGGGGGCCCAAAGTCTAGCATCCCTTTTTAGGGTGCATATATTTTTTAGTTAAATAAGTGTTTTCCAAGCACTAGGTGTAAGGCCCACCTTGTTTCCACCTTTTCCTTGACAGTTTGATGTCGGAGGATTAAGGGGTGTTGTAGTATCTGGATGATTGGTAAATCCCTAACGGAATTGTACCTCAGAATAGACCTATATATTGTACCTTCATATTAGGACCTATCAACTAAGTGTCACAATGATAGAGGTGATATCTCTAGGTTATTAATTGTGAAAGTGAATCTTGGATGCAGTATGTTACCCTGCGGATCATAGATCTAGCTAGACTATTAAGGTTCCATTGTGTACTTTTGTCGAAAGGATTTGATTCGAGAAGTCAAGATGTAAATGCCAAATAAGTTGTGTTAAGTCTTAAGTTTATCTTGGATTTAATTAATAGTGATGTGATGATTCTAGTAACTCCTACGAGGAGGATGAGTAATGTTTTGATGATGTATTATATGATTATACCATAGTGATGTTTTGGTGATATTATTATAACCCTGAACAAGGAATTGTTAGATCCTAGACTAATAGGATTATTCTGCATTTTGTTTTCCTAGCTTAGGAAATTCAATCATACTTGTGATAAGAATTTTATAGGACCCGACTGTTATGGTTACCCCTTACCGATGTTGAACCATTGATTTATCTTAAATATTATGCTAAGGAAAATTGAGATACTTGGACTCATTCGATTTACTGTTATGTTATGATAGACATGTTAGACTATACATTTTGTTGACTCTGTATGTGGATCCATGATTAGTGGATTTGGATTTGATCATGTTAGACTTTATTATTATCTCCATGTTTTGACAACCTGAATATTATCTTATGACAATGATAGACTATGGATGATCTTTATTTCAATCGAACTATGAATTGAATTATGCAAATTAAATTATGAATTATATATGCAATTGAAGTATGAATTGAGTTATGCAAATTGAATTTATTTGATGTGATTATTGAATCCTATATGATTACATGCAGACAATTGAATTATGACATTTCATTCTATGTGATTGAATGTTCAATTGAATTGTGTAAGATCATTATTTGTTGTGTGATTTCATGTATGCAATTGAGTTATGAATAATGTGTGGATATTACATCTTATATGTTTATATGTATGGTTTTCTTCCTTGAATTATTGATGCTACATTAAGTTTTTGTAGGTGGAAGGACGATGGAAATATTAGGGGAAACCACATTGAATGCATGTGCTAACAGTAACGCCAAGGCCCCATCTATTGAAGAGACCAGGGCCTCATTGTGAAGTGTTTTATTTGTAACCATAATGTGAATGTATGTGTAGGAATGTTAAGTGTTGTAATATTATGGACATACCTTAATTGTGATGTTAATTATGTGAGTGTCACTTGAAACTAGACTTATATGTTAACTAAGGTATGTCATGTGGTTGGAATGTGAGAGCAAGTTCTAGAAGCTTCCTCGGGGGGGGAATTCAAAGTGCATCCACTTGTCATAGGACCCCAAACTAAACTCATATCTTACATTTTCGTGCATAAACTGAACCATGGCTTTTGGAGGGTTAAATGGGACCCTAGGGGGTGGTTTCATGCATTTTTAGGTAGCCCATTTCTTTTACCCATAGGTTAGGGGTAATTTTAGCATGGGAGAAGCCATATTTTGAGCTTTTGTCCCCTCCAATAGTGCCCATTTAATCTTGAACGAAATTGCAACTTGCATCATGGACCCAGAAGTACTTCCTAGGACCATCTTAATGAGGGTTGTAGAGGGTTGGTAGGGGGTCCCTTTTTAGTATAAATTTTAGAGGGGTTTGGGTTGTTCACCCACTCACTACCTTTAGAGACCACTAAACTTGCAGAAGGGAAAAGTTGAGGATAGAAGAAGGAAAAGGCTCAAAACTTCATCATTTTGCATTGGATCATAGGTTGGAGGATCTTGCTCTTCATTTCTCTCATTTTTGTTGTAGTAGTTGTATGTGTTGTGTATTTTTTCTTTGGCTCCCCATGGTTGGTCATGGAGGAAGCTTGCATTTCTTATTTGTTATGTTTTAGCTCCCCATGGTTGGTCATGGTGAAAGCAAGCATGTATTGTGTTTTTCTTGTAATTGGATTTGGGGTTGTTTACTCTGAGATTCACTCACCCTTGGGAGGGAAGAGCAATCAGGAGTGGGTGTGGGAAATGGGGGAAACTCCATGTGCAGAGTCTCCTCCATGTGTGGGGAAGGATGAAGCTTGGGTGAGTGATTTTCCCCAAGTAACCTTGCATCCAACCCATGAGGCATTTGGGTGTATTAGGAGGGAAGATTGGCCATGTGAGCCTTATTATGTAAATGTGTAAATTTGGGTCCATGTGTGGCCTTGTTTGTTTGTGCAATGGGTGTCTCCATGGGTTGTCCACCCACACCCCACAAAGGAAATTCTGGGAATTCCTTAGTTATTACCTTGAGGGAATTTGGGTTTTTTTTAATGAATGTTTTATTGTGAGTGTTTGAGTCTGAGTGTATGTATCCCATTTGATGTGGTTTCCCCAAGCTTGGGGGTGGCCTCATGAGAGGCCTAGGATGGGAGGTGAGCTCCCATGGTCTTTCCTTTGCCTTGTATATATTTGCAGATTTGTGGAAGCTCAAAGAGGAGCTATCATGGAGGTTTTCATCTTTTGGGTGGTTGTGAGAAGACAACCCCTTCATTCCTTTGTGAAATCTCTCTTTGTATTTAGACTTCTATTGTTGTAAAAGAGATTGTAATGCTTTTTACTTGGAGCTATTATGAAGATGAAATAGATGAGAGACTGGTATTTATTTGATCTCCCATTGTGTGGCATGAGCAATTTGCAATGCTTTATTGTAACTATGAAGGTGCAATCTTATTTGTTGTTTGTGTAAATGTTTGGAGTGCAATTTCATATTGTTTATGATTATTCCTTGCATATATTATAAAGAATCTCTCTCTCTCTCTCTCTCTCTCTCTCTCTCTCTCTCTCTCTCTCACACACACACACACACACACACACACACACACACACACGATAATTGGAAAATACTCTCTTTGCAAATGAGTTATCAACATTGATAGAAAAAATATTGTAACAAATTCATTATGATTCCATATTTGGGTTGATATAATAATATCGTAGTATCATATAAGATGATTTAATTGTCATGATCATTGAAAATAATCTCTATATGTGATTCATATCACTCTTTTAGTCCTATAAATTGTAATGAAACAACTATGAAGAAATGAACAAATTAGAATTTATGTTGATATCTCAATTGATTTGCAATCAAACTATATTTAATCCTTATTGATACACTATGAATTTTAAGTCTATAGACTTCCTTATGCATTAAGGAGACTAATTAAATGATGATGATATATTACTCATAGTTGTGAAGGAAGTTAATAATGTTCTCATACATAGGAGAATTCATTTTCAAAGAAAAGTTGGCTTTCAACTCTCTGGAAATTGTATGGGAAAAGAATTCCCATACAATCTCTTACCATAGTCATTTAAAACAATATATTTTACATACTATCTTTCCTAACAATAAAATATTTAATATTTTATTTACTCTCTTTACTCCACTGAAAAGAGCGCAGAGTACTATAGTATCACCTTGTTATAAATCTTTATGGTCTGCATGCAAATTAATGGCTTGTCTAGCTCTTGTCTTAAATGAGCAACCATTGGACAGCATAGGTATGGGCTGGTTTGAAAAGAGGTTGGGCCCCACAACCCATGCCTCTTCATTGGGTGCCAACCCTTGTTGACCACCTCTTCCCCAAGTTTGACTCCATATTTTGCTTAGTATATGTGGTGGTTATGGCTTGAATATCATCCTTTGGTTTTGAAATTTTAGTGGGTCCCAAGTTATACTTAAATGCTGTCCCCTTTATCTCCATGTTGGCGCTCCCTTTTGGAGGCCTTTTCAACTCCCTTAAAGTGTGCCCCATACCTTATGATGTTGACTACTTTTCTAGGGGCACGTGGATAGAGGGAGAATCCTAGGAAGCTAGGAAGTGGAGAGTAGGAAGATGTGATGGGTTTATAGGATGTTTAGAGTAGGTGAGTAGGTTGTTAGTTTAGTAGGATGTTTATATTAATGGGTTAGTTAGTATTTTAGGTAAGTTAGTTTAGGACGTTACTTAATTAAGTTAATTTGATATTAATGTCATGTTAATAATAATTGTTAGATGTTATTTAGCAATGTTTAAATATTTATTTTTCTATTTATATATGATATCATGTTACTAAATTTATAACACATATATAATGTTAATTAATATGTTATATTATATTAATTAATTAATAATTATATTAATTAATTAGTATATTATAATTAATTTCATATATATAATTTAGTTTTAATCTTTGAATATATATCATTAAATAATGTTTCCTTTAGATTTATTAATTAGTTAAAGGTACATTGATTAATTGGTATAATGTAATCATTAATTGGATTAATATGTACTCATTTTGAATGGAAATTGGTATAGACAACTATTGAAATTTATATTCAATATTTTTCATTAGCTATCAATTTAATTTTCATAATCAAATTGGTCTTGAAATATACATAATTGGTAATGGTTAACCTATTTATAGGATAATGATTAACTATAAGCATTCTATTCCTCTTGGTTAACCTATATGATTAATCGATAGATGATCATCAAAATTGTTCATCAAGATGATTAACGAACTCAGATTATATTGAGTTCCAACTAGCATCCTTAGGAATAGATTTTTTTTGAGGTTTGACCTCTGGTTGCTTTTGAGACCTTGTCATTAACTCCTTTACCACATCATGAACATAGGAACTTATAACCTTTTAAAAAAAAATTTCTGGTTGTGTTTTGACCCGAACTTTTGGGCATTACATTTTGGTATCAGAGTGATGTTTCAACTCTAGGAACCTTTGTGCCATTACGCTTTGCAAAGAAAGTATTCATGTATGCATAGTAACCCTTTTGAGTTATGTATGTGAGGAGCATTCATGAGTACATTATGGGATGGTCATACCAACATCGTCATGTGTGGGTTCCCTAGGATGGCTATGGGAATACCTCAAAGAAGCTAAACCCTTATAACACCAGATATTAGGTAGGGGCACTTCCTAAATTTCATAGAACCTCCGGATGGGCACCCCTTCAAACCATGATCATGGAATTAAAAACATATGTTGGAAATAAACTAGCAACTTGTGACCCATGTGGGGATGACACGGTTGAAGTCTTTCCATCATGGTAAAAATGTTGCTTGTTTCAGCTCAGTAAAATCAACTTAGGTATTGTCTCCTTGTAGACAGTGTCGTTAAAAAGGTCTTTGAGTGACCTACCTCCTTGATGACTACATGAGGCCGGTATTGCTAGTCAGTGATGTTGCATGTCTAAAAAGGAACTTTTAACTCTATTATCTCTTAGAGTATGGCATATCATTCATGCTACGTAATCTCTAGAAATAGTACAGTTGAAGAAATTGGGGTATGCTTGGGAATGCTTGAATCATGCATCAGTGGGGGGTCCCACTTAAGGACCATGGGATTCGTGCTCTATAATAATAGGATTTGTAGGAAATATTCAATGGATGGAAGAGTAATTGTTCTTATAAATAAGATATTTGCCTAGTGATCGTTGTCCCTAGAAGCTATGATGACATACATTCCACGAAGGGATGTAACAAAGTTGGGATGAATGGTATCCTAACATAATAACATTAATGAGGCCTCTCAGACATCCAATATCTCACACATGTGGTTTGGATAATGAGGTGCACGACCTAACCATTTTAGTATGGGGTGGGGAATTCTTTTATACACTCGCAGGATGTACATTATTAAGTTATAATGGGGCCCTTTCCATGATGTAAATATTTTTTTTATATGATGGAAACACTCCAGGATCATCGAAAATTTCTCCTTGTATAGATTAGGACCTTCTCAAAGCATTGGGAACTTATGATACAGCTTGGGAAGGCTAATTAGTCATAGGAGATGGACGATGGTAACCTATGTTATGAAAAGAATTGTAGTACTGGAGTAAGGTAAAGGAGATTCATTTATTTATTGCTTCAAACAACAAAAGTATGGTGCCCCTAGTCGAGGTATAGATTGAATCACCTATGGGTATGTAAGTTATAGGTTGAAAATTTCTCAATATTCTATGGTGGGTACTCCTTCTTTTGGATTTAATGTTAGTTGTTTCATTTTTCTTATGGTCTTCCTAAGTTGTTTATCTTCTTGGTGGAACTTTCCACGTATTGGACTAGTACCCTTTTTTTTTTTGTTTTTTTTCTTTGATTGGGTTTTGTCACCAACTGTATAGTTCTTATCGTGGTAGTTGCCACCATTAATTTTTCGATTGAAATGAGCTCACTTTTTATTTTTGTATTCGAAGTTGAAGTAGACAAATTTCATTTTTGAGAATTACTTGTATCTATTTTGGGTGACTATTATGAGCATTCTCTTTTGCTGCCAGTCCTATGTCATTTGAACCCATTTTATTTTAAAGAGTCCCACCAATCGTGTGTAGATGAGGTAACACCTAGAAAGAGATATTGTCCCATGTCAGAAGGTACTATAGGATCGACAGATCAGATCCATGCTTTACTATGATGAATAATAGAAATGATTGGTTTCCTTGTATTTGGAGTAGGTGAAAGTTGGTGATTTGGCAAACCATGGTGGTGTAAATTATTTTATAAGACATACAATTTTGTAAGTGGCCTTGCACGGGTGTTAGTATTATGAAGTTCATCCTTTGGGTAATCATGTACCCTAATAGGAAAGATCTATGATGTCATGATTGACCTTAAGAGATCGATGATTATAGAATGTTCTAAACTACCCTAGTAGGGGAAATTTATTAGGATGGATAAGAAAAGGGGCTAGTTGGAGTGTAATGCATTAGTGTTATATTTCGAAAGGGACAAGTGTAGAAATCTTATAATACTCATATGATGCATTCTAATAAGGATTTCTATTTACCCCATAAGTTAGTTTGTGAAAGAAGGTTCCTCCTTTCCCTAGCCTTGTTGAGAGTGAAAAGTCGAAAACAATTGGGTGGCTCATTAGTTGGAGACTCCATGTTACAGATCTTAATGATCTAGTGAAAATGTGATGACGACGCCTCTTCAAAATATTATTGTGATGAAATTTGGGAGGAGATATTTCTCGACAGGACCCTAGGTCTTAAAAATTGAGGGTTCAGAAGGATAGGATAAAAGTGTACAACTTGCCTAAAGAACTATGGAACAAAAATCATAGAGTATGTACCACCTAGAGGGGGTGTTTCTGCAAGAAGAGTATGTTCCTTATATGTTCGTGATCACCCTCGAAAAAGAAGACTGTAGCCTATCAGGTACGTGACCCTAAAACCCAAAAATGGTTGCACTCTCGACACCTATGTTCCTAACCCTCTTACGATAAAAAATACAATGATGCTTTTATTAGACTATCAAAAGGGAGTTTCCTTATGAATGAAAAGTTTTGATGAAAGAGCCCCCATACCCTCTAATGGGAATTGTGTTCTAGTAATAGTCCTATTAAATGAATAGATCCAATGAGAAAATGTGGTAGTAACCCACTAGGATTGGAGTGAATTTTTGTTGAAATAGGAACTGGTAACTCCAAGTTTCTTATAGAAAGGACTTATAGGTTTTCTTCATCACTTGATGCCTCGTGGTAAATAAAAGGTTTACATTATGCCTACGGAAGTAGAAACCCTTATGGATTATGTTGTAACCGCACTAGATCCTTGAAGACCCTAATATACATTATAAAATTTTGGTGTTGTGATAACCATCCTAAAGGAGAAAAGACTCCTTCAACCCCTATCTAGTTGGGGGGAATAGAATTTTATATATGAGAATTATCTAGATCAAGAGACCCTATAGGTGTACTTGATTTGGAATACATAGTTTTCTTTCATAAGCTTGCTACCTATTGATAGATGTGTCAGCTTCTGGGAGTAAGCCTATTCCTTGGGGGGGATGATGTAAGGCCCACCCCATTTCCACCTTTTCCTTGATAGTTTGATGTTGGAGGATTAAGGGGTGTTCTAGTATCTGGATGATTGGTAAATCCCTAACATAATTGTACCTCAAAATATACCTATATATTGTACCTTCATATCAGGACCTATCAACTAAGTGTCTCAATGACAGAGGTGATATCTCTAGGTTATTAATTGTGAAAGTGAATCTTGGATGCAGTATGTTACCCTACGGATCATAGATCCAGCTAGAATATTAACGTTCCATTGAGTACTTTTGTCAAAAGGATTTGATTTGAGAAGTTGAGATGTAAACGCCAAATTAGTTATGTGTTAAGTCTTAAGTTTATCTTGTATTTAATTAATAGTGATGTCATGATTCTAGTAACTCCTACGAGGAGGATGAGTAATGTTTTGATAATGTATTATATGATTATACCATAGTGATGTTTTGGTGATATTATTAGAACCCTGAACAAGGAATTGTTAGATCCTAGACTAATAGGATTATTCTGCATTTTGTTTTCCTAGATTAGGAAATTTAATCATACTTGTGATAAGAATTTTATAGGACCCGACTGTTATGGTTACCCCTTACCGATGTTGAACCATCGATTTATCTTAAATATTATGCTAAGGAAAATTGAGATACTTGGACTCATTCAATTTACTGTTATGTTATGATGGACATGTTAGACTATACATTTTTTTGACTCTGTATGTGGATCCATGATTAGTGGATTTGGATTTGATCATGTTAGACTTTATTATTATCTTCATGTTTTGAGAACCTGAAGATTATCTTATGAGGATGATAGATTATGGATGATCTTGATTTCAATTGAACTATGAATTGAATTATGCAAATTAAATTATGAATTATATATGCAATTGAAGTATGAATTGAGTTATGCAAATTAAGTTTATTTGATGTGATTATTGACTCCTATATGATTACGTGTAGACAATTGAATTATGACATTTCATTCTATGTCATTGAATGTTCAATTGAATTTTGTAAGATCATTATTTGTTGTGTGATTTCATGTATGCAATTGAGTTATGAATAATGTGTGGATATTACATCTTATATGTTTATATGTGATGGTTTTCTTCCTTGAATTACTGATGCTGCATTAAGGTTTTGCAGGTGGAAGGACCATGGAAATATTCGAGGAAACCACATTGAATGCATGTGCTAACAATAAAGCCAAGGCCCTGTCTATTGAAGAGACCAGGGCCTCATTGTGAAGTGTTTTATTTGTAACCATAATGTGAATGTATGTGTAGGAATGTTAAGTGTTGTAATATTATGGACATACCTTAATTGTGATGTTAATTATGTGAGTGTCACTTGACACTAGAGTTATATGTTAACTAAGGTATGTCATGTGGTTGGAATGTGAGAGCAAGTTCTAGAAGCTTCCTCAGGGGGGGGGAATTCAAAGTGCATCCACTTTTCATAGGACCCCAAAGTAAAGTCATATCTTACATTTTCGTGCATAAACTAAACCATGGTTTTTGGAGGGTTAAATGGGACCCTAGGGGGTAGTTTCATATATTTTTAGGTAGCCCATTCCTTGTACCCATAGGTTAGGGGTAATTTTAGCATGGGAGAAGCCATATTTTGAGCTTTTTTCCCCTCCAATAGTGCCCATTTAATCTTGAACGAAATTGCAACTTGCATCATGGACCCAGAAGTACTTCCTAGGACCATCTTAATGAGGGTTGTAGAGGGTTGGTAGGGGGTCCCTTTTTAGTATAACTTTTAGAGGGGTTTGGGTTGTTCACCCACTCTCTACCTTTAGAGACCACTAAACTTGCATAAGGGAAAAGTTGAGGATAGAAGAAGGAAAAGGTTCAAAACTTCATCATTTTGCATTAGATCATAGGTTGGAGGATCTTGCTCTTCATTTCTCTCATTTTTGTTGTAGTAGTTGTATGAGTTGTGTATTTTTTCTTTGGCTCCCCATGGTTGGTCATAGAGGAAGCTTGCATTTCTTATTTGTTGTGTTTTAGCTCCCCATGGTTGGTCATGGTGAGAGCAAGAATGTATTGTGTTTTTCTTGTAATTGGATTTGGGGTTGTTTACTCTTGGATTCACTCACCCTTGGGAGGGAAGAGAAATCAAGAAGGGGTGTGGGAAATGGGGGAAACTCCATGTGTAGAGTCTCCTCCATGTGTGGGGAAGGATAAAGCTTGGGTGAGTGATTTTGCCCAAGTAACCTTGCATCTAGCCCATGAGGCATTTGGGGGTATAAGGAGGGAAGATTGGCCATGTGAACCTTATTATGTAAATGTGTAAATTTGGGGTCCATGTGTGGCCTTGTTTATTTGTGCAATGGTTGTGTCCATGGGTTTTCCACCCACACCCCACAAAGGAAATTCTGGGAATTCCTTAGTTATTACCTTGAGGGAATTTGGGTTTTGTTTAATGAATGTTTTCTTGTGAGTGTTTGAGTCTGAGTGTATGTATCCCATTTGATGTGGTTTCCCCAAGCTCGGGGGTGGCCTCATGAGAGGCCTAGGATGGGAGGTGAGCTTCCATGATCTTTCCTTTGCCTTGTATATATTTATAGATTTGTGGAAGCTTAAAGAGGAGCTATCATGGAGGTTTTCATCTTTTGGGTGGTTATGAGAAGACAACCCGTTCATTCCTTTGTTAAATCTCTGTTTGTATTTAGACTTCTATTGTTGTAAAAGAGATTGTAATGCTTTTACTTGGAGCTATTGTGAAGATGAAATAGATGAGAGACTAGTATTTATTTGATCTCCCAGTGTGTGGCATGAGCAATTTGCAATGCTTTATTGTAATTATGAAGGTGCAATCTTATTTGATGTTTGTGTAAATGTTTGGAGTGAAATTTCATATTGTTTATCATGATTCCTTGCATATATTATAAATAATCTCTCTCTCTCTCTCTCTCTCTCTCTCTCTCACGATAATTGGAAAATAATCTCTCTTTGCAAATGAGTTATCAACATTGATAGAAAAAATATTGTAACAAATTCATTATGATTCCATATTTGGGTTGATATAATAATATCGTAGTATCATATAAGATGATTTAATTGTCATGATCATTGAAAATAATCTCTATATATGATTCATATCACTCTTTTAGTCCTATAAATTGTAATGAAACAACTATGAAGAAATGGACAAATTAGTATTTATGTTGATATCTCAATTGATTTGCAATCAAACTATACTTAATCCTTATTGATACACTATCAATTTTAAGTCTATAGACTTCCTTATGCATTAAGGAGACTAATTAAATGATGATGGTATATTACTTATAGTTGTGAAGGAAGTTAATAATGTTCTCATACATAGGAGAATTCATTTTCAAAGAAAAGTTGGCTTTCAACTCTCTGAGAAATTGTATGGGAAAAGAATTCCCATACAATCTCTTACCACAGTCATTTAAAACAATATATTTTACATACTATCTTTCCTAACAATAAAATATTTAATATTTTATTCACTCTCTTTACTCCACCAAAAAAGGCGCAGAGTACTATAGTCTCACCTTGTTATAAATCTTTATGGTCTGCATGCAAATTAATGCCTTGTCTAGCTCTTGTTTTAAATGAGCAACCATTGGATAGCATGGGTATGGGCTGGTTTGAAAAGAGGTTGGGCCCCACAACCCATGCCTCTTCATTGGGCGCCAGCCCTTGTTGACCACCTCTTCCCCAAGTTTGACTCCATATTTTGCTTAGTATATGCACTGGTTATGGCTTGAATATCATCCTTTGGTTTTGAAATTTTAGTGGGTTCCAAGTCATACTTAAATGCTGTCCCCTTTATCTCCATGTTGGTGCTCCCTTTTGGAGGCCTTTTCAACTCCCTTAAAGTGCGCCGCATACCTTATGATGTTGACTACTTTTCTAGGGGCACGTGGATAGAGGGAGAATCCTAGGAAGCTAGGAAGTGGAGAGTAGGAAGATGTGATGGGTTTATAGGATGTTTAGAGTAGGTTAGTAGGTAGTTAGTTTAGTAGGATGTTTAGATTAATGGGTTAGTTAGTATTTTAGTTAAGTTAGTTTAGTATGTTACTTAATTAAGTTAATTTGATATTAATGTCATGTTAACAATAATAGTTAGATGTTATTTAGCAATGTTTAAATATTTATTTTGCTATTTATATACGATATCATGTTACTAAATTTATGACATATATAATGTTAATTAATATATTATAGTATATTAATTAATTAATAATTATATTAATTAATTAATAGATTATAATTAATTTCATATATATAAATTAGTTTTAATCTTTGAATATATATCATTAAATAATGTTTTCTTTAGATTTATTAATTAGTTAAAGGTACATTAATTAATTGGTATAATTTAATCATTAATTGGATTAATATGTACTCATTTTGGACGGAAATTGGTATAGACGACTATTGAAATTTATATTCAATATTTTTCATTAGCTATCAATTTAATTTTCATAATCAAATTGGTCTTGAAATATACATAATTGGTAATGGTTAACCTATTTATAGGATAACGATTAACTATAAGCATTCTATTCCTCTTGGTTAACCTATATGATTAATCGACAGACGATCGTCAAAATTGTTCGTCAAGATGATTAACAAATTCAGATTATATTGAGTTCCAACTAGCATCCTTAGGAATAACAAATTTTTGAGGTTTGACCTCTTGTCACTTTTGAGACCTTGTCATTAACTCCTTTACCACATCATGAACATAGGAACTTATAACCTTTTAAACAAAATTTGTTGGTTGTTTTTTGACCCGAACTTTTGGGCATTACATTTACACTAGGTCTCTAGGTTGCATTGAGTCTAGTTTAGGTACATTTTCATTTCAATAAATGGTTGCATTCATGGTTTCATTTTTCCTAACCCTGTTGTTGTATGATAAGTCTACAACTCATGTCTAGTAGGTAGCCATCCAACAGAAGACGCCAAAATTGTTACTCAAAAATTACAAGAATACAACACAATACACATAAATATAAAATGGTTGCACATTTGTTTGTCTAATTAATAATACCTTGTAGGTTTTGTCAATTTACATGTCATTACTGCATTCATTCTAGATGTCATTATTGTACTCTAAGTAGTGATCACTTTGTCCAAATTTTAGATTCATAAAAGATCATTACATTGTGCTTTGAAACTGAATGTAGTATACAAATGTCTTTCTATGTTTCATATTTCATATCAATAAATAGAGTACAAAAGTAAAATTAAAAAAAAAATGATTGAAGTATGTAATAGGGGTCCCATGGATTTCCTTTGTTGTTTGTTTGTTGTCAGCTGGTTGTCTGCTAAGTCTCAGGTCATAGGGTATTCAAATTTTGTGTCTTCACCTTGATTGAGGTCTTTAGGGTTCATATCTGCATAATAGAGAGAAAAAGTTGTTAGATCCTTTTGGATCTAAGAAATGCATGATAAACAAAAGACATACTATAACAATCAGGTTTTAAAATCTGCATATCAATCTAGAAAATTAAATGCAATAAGAAAATGTACACTAACACCCACTGCAAGGTAGTATGGAATGGACTTGTTTCTATAAACATGAAACATTTTACTATTTATGATCATTCTGGTGTGTGTTGTCATTTTTATTAACCAGATATCTGAATTAAAGGGACTTAGTGTTTCCAACAAAGTAACCTTTTTCTAGATGATACAGTGCTTTGGTAGATTAGTGAACATATTGGTCTGAGAATTAATTGACAAGTTTTTTTATTATGTTCACTAATCTAACCATTTCAAAATGATGTTTTTTGAGAGCTTAACAGTTTATTTTTGCAGAAAGAAAGTTGACCAGTTTTCATTTTCAGCACTGAAAAGAGATGCAGATCCAATTGGAATTTCAAGATAAAAGTGCTACAAGAGATGCAAAAATTGCAAACACTCAAAGATCAAGTTACAAAATGTAGTTACAGCAATACTAGTTTAATATGTCCTTGTTGTTTTAAAAGTACAGATTCAAGTAATATAACTGTTATTCTTGATTACAAAAAGAATGCTTCAGAATTATGCCATAAAGTTATAAAATGTTTTCATTCTGATGTTTTGAGTGTCATGAGCCCGTGCTCGATCTTCATTAACAATAAACAAACATTTTTATCTTGTTGCATTTCTCATATTTGATGTTTAGATTCAACATCAAAATAGAGAAAAGGACTATGTTCAAGCATGTTAGCATGTACCATTAAAGTTGAAATGAAATGAATAGCAGTGGTTGTGCTATGATAGGAGCTCTAAGACATAATTAATGAAACAAATTTGGAATATTCTCATGGTAAACTTGATGGTTGTAATACCTCTCCTATGGTGATACTTAGACTTTTCTAATTTGGACATATTATTATGATGGTCAGAACTATACATTTACATTTATGTTTTGTGGATGATGATATGATGGATATGCTCATTTATGGTTATCATTTATATGTTTATGAGATTAGCAAACCATCTATTTTT